>JAWPHD010022261.1:0-25665 GCA_037043455.1 Cyrtodaria siliqua
ATTAAACTTGTTAAAACGTTTCTCAAAAAAGATTATGACCCTAACGTTTTGCAACGCACTGCATGTTTAGTGATTGACCCATTTACAGTTCGCCACTATGCTTTCCTCTTTGATTGTGCGATGACAGGACAGATTGTGGACCATATGATAACGTCTACCTAAATCTTTATAGGACGGTAGCGTTTGATGTTTGTCTTTAATATTGTCTTGTCGTACCCTTAATGGTTTGTTCTTTTGTTGCTCTGGCTTCTGCCGAGTCACTGAGTAATTACTTTGTGGCTTTCTATGCTTTTGTTTTTATATTATATATACATGATCAGGTATGTGTTTTACTTGTATTGCCTATTAATGCTGTCTTGTTTGTTATAGATTATAACCCGGCGGAGATATCTTTATTTGCACTGTCCCGTTTATTGGGATGACAATAGGGTAAGAGTGAGGTGTGGTGCACCCTGGAACCTGGTATAAACCCCCAGTATATTTTTTTGCCCTTGACGTTCCAAGGCGGTTGTCAACCCTTTGTTGTTTCTAGTGTCTTATCTTGCCTTTTATTCATCTTTAAAGTTGTTCTTTGTTTCTGTGTATGTTTGTGGTTGAATGTCATCATTGAATGCTACTTTTCCTGTTCGATTTTTATATCTACATTTTCTGTTCCGATTTTTATATCTACTTTTAAGTGTATTTAAGATTTATATAAATGCTCATATAACTGTTGTAATAACCATTTGTCTTTTTATTGTATGGTGTTTTATGTCGTTTTCAACACATGTAAGGTTATATATGACGGTCGATTTTTTTGGTGGTGGAGACAGAATACCCACTTTTATATCTACTTTGAATGTGTACAACTGATAGAAATATAAACTTAACATAAATGGATATTTATC
Source organism: Cyrtodaria siliqua (assembly GCA_037043455.1). Lineage (NCBI taxonomy): Eukaryota > Metazoa > Mollusca > Bivalvia > Adapedonta > Hiatellidae > Cyrtodaria > Cyrtodaria siliqua. The sequence continues at coordinate 888 of JAWPHD010022261.1, forward strand.
AAAACAAGCGAGTCATCGAGATTTCCGGATAAAATACTTTCATAAACAATAATCAAATCGAAGATACCATACGGGAGGCTGAACCCCCCCCCCCCCCCCCCCCCCCCCATGGGTACGCAGTATTCAGGGCGTTTTAGGCGGTATTCAGTACGCAAGAGCCTGGTACGCAGTACTCGCACAACACACTATTGAGTATCTAGTACTCATAAAATGTATTTTTAAAACTAAATATTATCAATTACGAGGGTCATTCAATAAGTTCTGTCACTAACGCGTTTTAACAATTATGTGCTCGTTGTGGGTGTTGATGTACCAAATGAAAGAGGGTTTCAATACCATTCCATTGATGGTAAAATAAATGCTGTATCTTTTGTGTGACGAAAGTTATGGAACATTTAATACACATCACTTGTACATACTGAGGCATTTTCGTCCTGAGTATTTTTCAGGTATGTTAATTGTTACTTTTTTAAATGCCTGTTTCTCTTTAAGTACTTGTCGAAGACCTTTGAAATTTCTCATACATTACCAGTTATATCTGTGCATAACAAGATTCAGAATTAAAGCATGGTAGATGAAAAGGCATTGTCTTAGAAATCAACACTTTAAGCTAACGTGTAAAATTAATTTAATGATAAATGGACTTTAAATGGAAGGGCAGTCTCCTTAAACAGCGTTTTTGGATGATCGATATTTTCACTAAACATTGTACAAAATTCTACAATAATGTGTTGAATATGAAATTTAAACACTGAAGGACTAGGATTTGTAAAAATATATGAAAACATATTAATACTATGAGAATAATTACGACATTTAAAAGATATTATAAATTTCCGTAAACAAAATGAAGAAAATCAGTGTTATTTCTGCTAAAATTAAGGGATATGCATTCACTCATATCTGGTTTGCAGCAAGACCTTTCCGAATTCTTGACAATCATTTTCATGGATTATGGGCGAATAACAACAGATGGCGTACAAGAAAATGTAAAAGCATAGAAATATTCAAATAATTTTTATAACGTTTTGTAACAAGGACATTTTCAGAGATGCCAGTATCCAAAAAGTGTGGTAGGGGGAGGTAATTCAGGGGTATAAATAATTGGATTTTTTTCATTTTTGTTGTGGAATTTAAGAGAGCGAACCCAGTAGTACTATAAATACACTACTTTATCTCAGTGTAATATCCAGTTCAAAGGATATATGCCTAGTGACAGAACTTTTTGAAGCACCCTCGTAAATGTACAAAAAAATCACAAAATGTAAATAAAGGTCTAATTTTGATAATCGGGCCTTCATTCATCTAGCAGATCTCGGCTCTTAGGTGTTTTAGTGCCCGCGTATTAGAGTGCGCTTTCGTCAGTTGAACACAAGTTACGTCCCTTTTTTATAATGGCGTTCAGCAATGTGCAGCCAATGTGGCGATCTTTTAAATATTTCTAAAGATCTCTAATGGACTTTACTATCAGACAGGTGATCAATAATGTTTTAGAAGCGTCTTGCAGACTTGCCTTTAAAGATGCATCAAGGAAGCCAGAGATAAGAAGAAAAGACGTTCCACAAGAGATCACCGTTTCCAGTGAAGTGTTTGTTGCTGCTTGACATGTTGGTGAAACGCCTTTTGTCATTGTACATTCGAAAACCTTCAATTCGGAGACGGACTGTGAAGGAGAAATGTACACAGCAGAATTATCATCATCGTCAAATTTGAAATTTCAGTTGGCAGGTTCAGTGTTGCTTCCACAAGACAATGTTATAGAAATTTTAATGTTTACAGACTTAAAATTCGATGATGACAGAATACTATTAGATGAAGATAAGTACACGGAAATACTGACAAAATGCTGTGAAAGAGGAGTGTAGCATGACTGTGTAGCATGAGTATGACATGTTGAACATTTTTGTCTAATGTGAAGCTACTAGCCTGTTGGATCCTTTTATATCCGCTTTGTCCGTCCGTGTGTCCGTCACACTTTCTTGTTCCGAGCATATCTTCAAACTACTGATGAGACTGCAATGAAACTTCACAGAATGATAGAGGCAATGAGAGGAAGTCCAGAGTGCAAGAACAGTAACTCGTTAAAATTAGATAAATTGTAATTTTCCGTGTGGCTATCACACTTTCTTGACCGGAACATATCTTCGAAACTACTGATGGACTGCAATGATAGAGGGCAATGAGGGGAAGTGCAGAGTGCAAGAATCGTAACTCTATCATCATTCAAATTAGAGTTATTGCCCTTTGTAATTTTATACTTAGAATTTTTGTCCGGAGCTAAATAGTTTTCAGTACTCGGTCTCTTAAATAAGGAGTATTCGGTACTCGTGGTTGGGGTGGGGGCTGTAGGGGGGTTGCATCCTCATACGGTTCAATTCAATGCAAGTACCATTTCACAGAAATGTATTGTGCCTCGTCAAATTCTACGCCATCCTATATAAACCCTACAATTTATGAATGCATGTAATCAAATGCAGGAAGTAAAATATGATCAAGACAATAATCGCTTACTAAACCACTCAATTCTGGTGGATGTTGCTGCAAAAACATTGATATAAAGTAGAACATTGCATAATATGTCCATTTAAATTACTTTGAATATCTTTAGATGTATTTGCTGATAGTTCAAATGAGCAATATAAATGTTAAAAGGAACAATGAGGAATATGTCAATATGGTGAATTACTGGTTTTTCAAACGTTTAAGGATCGTTATCAAATTAAACATATGCACAACTAAAGCAAATATTTGTAACACATTATTCAGAGTTCATAAAGTTTTATTTCACGGGGATTTAAAACTTCGATCTCTAGAATATAAGCAATACTATGTAATCATATCTGAATTTCTATCGGAAAGATGTATGACATACATTTAATTCTGACAAAGAAATTGAAGTACATTATGCTGGTATTCATTTGTGTTTTCCAGATAGCTTCTACTACCTTTAAAGCATTAGCGCATTTAGATTGTTTTCGTTGTTTCTTCTTATCTATCACGTACGTCACACACTATTAAGTACTTGTTTTTGTGGTTTTCTCTCTCGCCCTTACCTAACCATTTGATCTTTGCTCTTTTCCCAGCTGTCTACTTCACTTTTATCACATAACTTACGGTGTGGGAGTGGAATTACAACATTCTATATTTTCGGTATACCACTTGTTATATAAGTATGCAAATAAGCAAAGTATTATGCACTGTCAACAAAAAATCGAGCATGACTATGATCCAATTGATGTCGGTTTCGCGTGTTAAAGCGACAGACAAAATGCAGTAACAGTCGCTAAGTGAGTTATGTGATAAATAGAATCTAACATTCGGTCTCATTCATTATTGCATTTATTAAACTCGTTAGCAAAAATTATATAATTCTCGTCAAGAGCCTCGCATTATATCATTTTGCCAACTCGTTTAATAAATTCAATAATGAATGAGTGCTCATGTAAGATCCTCTATGTATTGTACATTGATTGTTTCGCCGTTAGTGTCTCCTTTTTAAATGGCCCAAACACAAAGTGTACCGTTTACACCGCTAAAAGCAACTTTTGGGTTGACCTGATTATTATGAGTATGTGACGAAGGGAAGGGCGAAGAACGTTTTTGTGTTGGTTGACAATATAGATATAAAAATCGAACAGGAATAACAGCATTCAAGGGCGACAGTAAACCACAACACACACAGAAACACAGAACATATTTAGAGATGAATAAAATACCAAATAAGACATCACAAACACAAAAGGTTTGACAATAAGGCTACCGCACTTGAACGGTCAGTGGGAAAAAAGGCCGCTGGGGTTTAAACCAGGTTCTAGGTTGCACCAAACCTCACACTAACCCTACTGTCAACACAATAAAACGAAGACATATTTGAAAGTTGCCAAAGTTACCGGCGTTTAAAACCACATAAACACGCGAATGGATGCTTATATTAACATTATTTTCGAATTGCTATAGTACCTAAATAACATACCTTGAGAACAAAATGTGCAAAAACGACAAATACCGTCGTTGTATTTTCAGAAAGTGGAAAAAAGATTTTCTTCAGAGAAACATTTGAATCTATGCGCAGTACCTCCGCCTCCTTGAAAAGTGAAGTTATTCAAAAGAAAGTGTCCAGTGAATTTTAATATTCCAAGTTTACAGACGATAGTACAGTTCAATCTTTGGCAAAACATGTTTTGTCAGAGGCGTCTAAGTCATACTTCCTTGAATGCTACTTTCCCTGGCCGATCTTGTTATATTTCGTTTTTGTTTTATTTAGTTAATTCACACACTTTAAAAACACAACGACGAACTAGCGTGTAGCGAAAAACTGAATGGCATGAATGAAGGAATAAATTATCAATGAATCATTGAATTATTTGCAAACATTCCATGTAAATTGCTAAATCTAATATAAGCAGAAAAAAGACAAATACTAAATGGTTATAACTATTGCAGTAATTTATAAAATAACTTGTTCGAGGCGTTTGTTTCAGATAAAAAAGAATTTTGGAATTTTAAGACAATTTGTTTGTTTTGTTTGTATGATGTTTTTCGTCATTTTCAAAACAAATATGTAAAATATGACGGTCGATTTTAAGACAAAATTCAAACAGTACTCAAATGAGATATATACCAGGGAAACAGACATTTTAGTGGTAACTAAAACAAACTTACTTTTTAAAATGTGTGTACGTATTAATTAAATAGCTCATTTAAATGCAGAAAAGCTTTGGCTGAAACATGAAGAAATATAAAAAGATCGGATAGGGAAAGCAGCATTCAGGGAAAACAGTCAGCCATAAAACACAGAAACAAACACGCAAACAGACAAACAAGAAGGCAAAAGTAATATTAAATGTAAACGACATCACAAACACAAAAGGGTTGACATTAGGGATACTGCCTTGGAACGGTCAGTGGCAAAGTAGGCCACTGGGGGTTTAAACCGGTTCTAAGGTGCACTGCATCACACTTACCCTTACTGTCATCCCATTAAAACAGGACAGTGTAAATAAAGAAATCCCCGTCATGATCTAATCTCTAACCAACATGGCAGCATGAACACTATAATACAGTTATTAAGCAGTTACCTGGGAACTTTACTGGTTGTACCATAGATACGAGTTAACGAGTATGCTTAATAAAACGTTATTTTTTACAGAGTTTATGAACGTCAATTAGGGGATTGCGCAATCAAATTAACAAGGGCGTACAAAGTGCAAGCGTGTTCGCAAATTATTTCTCAATTAGTGGGTTTGGGCGTAGAAAATGTAAGCGTGTTCGCAAATAATTTGTCAGTTAGAGGGAAAGAATGAATAAATGGTGTTTTACGGCACGTCGACACATAAAAAGGTAATATTGCGCGCAAAAACATGAAGGAAGTAGTAATTAAAAATAATGTAAACGTATAAAGATAAAACTATCTACAAATAAGGGATAAGGCAAAAAAACTATGTATATATGTAAATCAACAAATGCCCGCCAACGGACTTGTAAACAAATATATATAGGAAAATATTATATTGATTTATAAAGTCTGATTTCTTTAAGGAAATCTAAAACAAGACTAAAATCTATAGTATCAAATAACTCTTTAAAAGTATTTACTGTGTAGTATCTTTGTCGCATAGGATCAAAGTCTACACATTCCAGCAAGATATGTTTGACCGTTAACGGTGCAAAACCGGGTATACATTCTGGCAACTGCTCACCTTGTAATAAATATGAATGAGTACAGCGAGTATGCCCTATCCTGATCCTGGCTAAGACAACTTCCTCTCGACGAATGGGTCTGCTAGAAGGACGCCATTCTCCGAGTAACGGTTTAATGGAATGGAGTTTATTGAGGACGTTAATATTCGTAATCTTTGTATAACTAAAAAGTTACTCAATCAGGGTTACCGTTACCATAAACTTCGTAAAACCTTTGCAAAATTGTATTATCGTAACCCTGATCTTCTTTCCAAATATAAAAGTAATTTAACGACTCTTCTGCGACAAGGACTATCACAACCTGACTTCTATGGTAATGTGATTTATAAACTTCGTAAAATTCTTGGTCATGATCACTTTCATACTATCTTTGTCAAACTTGTTAAAAAGTTTATCAAAAGAGGTTATGACCCTGTCATTTTGCAACGTACTGCATGCTTGGTGGTGGACCCTTTTACAGTTCGCCACTATGCTTTCCTCTTTAATTGTACGATGACCGGACAGGCTGTGCACCCTATGATGACGCCTACCTAAAGCCCATTGGGACGGTGGCGTTTGATGTTTGTCCATGATCTTTCTTGTCGTGCCCTTAATGGTTTATTCTCATACTGCTCTGGCTTCTGCCAAGACATTGAGTACCTTCATTGTGGCTTTCTAGGCATTTGTTTTTTTGTATTATATTTACACGAGCATATTTGTATTTTACTCATATTGCCTATTGATGCTGCCTTGTTGATTAGAGATTAGATCATGGCGGGGATTTCTTTATTTACACTGTCCTGTTTTAGTGGGATGACAGTAGGGTAAGTGTGAGGTTTGGTGCACCCTAGAACCGGTTTAAACCCCCAGTGGCCTACTTTGCCACTGACCGTTCCAAGGCGGTAGCCCTATTGTCAACCCTTTTGTGTTTGTGATGTCCTTTGCATTTATTATTGCTTTTGTCTTCTTGGTTGTCTATTTACGTGTTTGTTTCTGTGTTTTGTGGTTGACTGTCCTCCTTGAATGTTACTTTCCCTGTCCGATCTTTTTTATATTTCTTTTTATTGTTCACCGACAAGTCCCAAGCGGCTTGCCAAGAGTTACGAATATATATGTTGATACAACTTTTAAAATCTGTATAAGGTAATTTGGTATTAGATATATGTAAACCTAATGCTGCCTTAGCAGCACTATCCGCTCTATCATTACCACGTATTCCTACATGGCTTGGAAGCCAGCAGAAAATAATAGCATTATCAATTATAAGAGAATATTACTTTTCTAGAAGTTGAAGCCCAACTGGATTATCATGTTTCATATTACCCAGTGCTTGAAGTGATGAAAGGGAATCAGAAAAGATTACAAAATGGTCATCATCAGATTCCTGAATATAATTTAAGGCAAGTTCAATTGCCTTAAGTTCAGCTGAAAAGATAGAGGCCTTGTCAGGCAGGCGGCTCTTTATGCTGTGTTTGTGAACAACAGCTGCTGCAATGGATTGGTTATTATTACAAAGATCAAAAACAATTGTTGGTGTTTCCAAAGTCCACGGTGGAATTTGTGGTACTTTGTACATGGCAATCAAATTTAGGTCGATTTCAGTGACTCTTAATTTTGGTTTAATACGACGACCAAATGGCCGAACGGCCTTCGGTTTTCGCTCAAAAAGAGGTTCATAATGAGGATTAAAATCAGTATCGAAAGTTGGATTTGAAGGGTAAGATTGTAATTTAATAGTATACTGAAGGGCTAATTTGTTCCATCTATGAGACAGGGATGGTTCATTAGCTTCAACATATAGACTTTCGTCTGGTGATGTACTAAAGGCGTACAGAATGTAAGCGTGTACGTAAATTATTATCAATTAGGGACTGGGGCGTACACAATATAAGCGTGTTTGCCTGTTTTTTTCTTCAACAGTGTAAGCGATCCTAGCACGACATGGCTTTGTTTCTATCTAGCTATTTATTTATCAATCTGTCTTAGATTGTCGGATGATAATTTTATGGGAATAACCAGTTTGTTATATGTCTTGTACTTTGCCTTACATCGCCATGAGAGTGGTAGTTTATTGTCGACAACACGCAAGCTGGAGTGTTGTTCTAATACAGTTGGAGTTATGTTCCCGACTCGGGAATTCGTTTTACAAGTTAGTTTGGGCAATGTATTGACTTTGTTAAGGAAATAACTATAGACATGGCTGACGTCTTTCTACTGTACATTTCCACTTACATAAATACATTTCGTCATTTTAAGATTAATTTATTTCATTTTTTCATAAAAATGGTATTTTAGAGAACTGTAAACAAGTCTGGGCTAAAGATAAGCTGAGTTTTTAGTATTTTCTCATATGGTTTTTGTCCCTCAGTGTTTTAAAATTGTGTTTCTACAAATGCTCAAATCTTTTATTTAAAAATATGAGTATTGTATTGTAATGTAGAACAGTATATTCCATATTTACATGATGAAAATTGTTCTAAGCTTGTGTCTTATATTAAGAACCAAAGACATACAGTGGTTCGATTTACTTAACATCGATTTAATCAGAATGCTTGTTTCTTTTAAAATGTATTAAGTGGATTCACATCCACTTTGGAAGCATGAACTATTTAAATGGTTTTACTCTTAACGTGTTTCTTGTTACTCATTCATTTTGAATCTGACGAGTAAATACTCATTGCAGTCAATGTTTACCACCACCAATTACATGTAAACCTCCGAGGTGTATCGAATGTAGTTCCTATAATAAAAAGTAATCCCTCCTTTTGCGATGGAAACGGGCATTATAAGTAGGAGAAAACTGCCCATTTCTATTCGATTTTGTGGTTATATGTATAAGAAGCGTATTAATAGGTTTTACTGGATCACTGATAAACATTTTCAAAATTTCGACTCTATGCTTACACTTTGTGAGCAATGAAAACAGTCGATCAATAAAAACAGCTGTACCCTTGACCTGTTTAGTAAACAAACAAGAACTTTCTTACATGTCTTGTGACCCCACGTTTTCTGGTGATTTTTCAAGTGGAAAATAGTTTTCTATATGAATATTACGCTGCTGCATTATCCATACTTGAGTTGAATTTGCAGCGACACTTTAACATTGGTGTCTATGGGGAAAATAATTAGTGCTTTCATACCTCAAACATTATCTGCTCTGATTAATACATGCATGTATACTGACGGTCAATAAAAACGGACCATACATATTTTATGCTGTTAGATTATTCGCAAACCATTTGGAATAAAACTGCTGAACCAATATGTTCCATTTTTTTAAGAATTGAATCTTGATACATAACCGAGACTGCAGTATTTCGTATGTGTCGTGTTCGGCCGTTTCCAAAGGTCCACTCTCATACTCTTTTATATGTGTATTGGTTTTATTTTATTATCTTTTATTTTATGACACGCATTTACGCCGTTATTCATCTTATCATTTAACATTGTTTACTATGGGTAATCATAAAAAGAAAACTGTTCCACTAAATTTCTAGCTGCATTAATTTGTCTCGGAATAAATTCCAATTGGTTTGACTGGCCTTTTTATTATTTGATTTCTGACAGTATTATGCAATGAGTGTTTTTATGAAAATAAATTTCTTTGTGCGATATAACTGAAGAAAACCGGAAATGCACGTGCATTTCATAACATCAATGTGAAATGCACTAAATCCAAGTATGCACGTCAAAATTTAAATGTCTTACTTATATCTGGATTATGTCTTATTTGTCCAAAATGTCTCTAATTCTAACTTTTAAAAGTGTTTGTTTTGTGGTTCGTTTTCATTGTGGTCCTCTAAATATAGTATTGTCTTTCTGTGTTTTCTTTTAAAATGGGACGGCTTTCGTCAAGTTGTTGATTGCAACAGCTTTTAACGATACTGAGTCACTTTGCGACACATAGGGATTGGAATACCTGGACCGTTTTTCTTCTTTTTTTGTATTATAAGGATTCGACGACTTACACCTTTGAAAGATGCGGCATAGAAAATAGTCCAAAGTTTAGAAAATGTTCATCGAAATTGTATCACCGTTTCAAGCGAGATAATCAATATCGACAATAAAGCATTCAGTCAAAAATCAAGAAAAAGGATTGTAATGTATATATACGATCCATGATTAAATCGGTTGCGGGAAAATTATGACAGAGAGTCCACCAACAATGAGCGCAGCCCGTGACTATTCTTCCTTACTATATGCCATGTATTCATTAATAAAACAGGAAATGTTATGGTTTGTCCCCTCCCCCACTCCCCACTTTTTTGTTTTTGTTGTTAATGTCGTAATTGCGGACCATGAGCACTTAAACGAATATAGATATAACAATCGAACAGGAAAAGCATCATTCAAGGACGACAGTCAACCACAAACACACACAGAAACAAAGAACACATGTAAAGAAGTCTTTTCTGGATGCTGCGTCGGGCATTTTGACCTCGTTATTAATATTGTATTGATCAACAAAATCGAGGAAAAGATTCGAAATGTGTTTATGTGTGTGTAGTCATTTGCTCTTTATCTTTTCAAAAATATGCATTATCTCTCCGCTGTTTTCGATATTTTCGTAAGCTGTGAAATAAAAGGCAAGCTCAAAAATAAACGCTGAACTGCATGCTTATCCGGCCGTACCTTTTTTCGGAATTTTTTAAGTCACACGTTACGTTGTTTGTTCTGACAAACAAAAAAAGTTGTTTGTTCTGACAAACGAAAAAACAATCTAAAAATAAATAAAATGAAATTACTGCCTTTATATCGATGAAAGGCGGAAAAGATCACTATTGGCCTAAATCGCATGGTGGTCACTGCTGTAACCAAATCACCAAAATCAATACATAGGAGAAAATCGACTCTCCGGACCTTCAGTCCTTTGATATACCAATTGCGAATAATACAGAAGACTGTTGAGGTGGTGCCTCATATCTCTCTCAGCTCCACCCTTTAGGAAATAATCTTCAATCTAAAGTGGCATAGTCTTATTTCTAATAAGGCGTATAAGTTCATAGCGGGATGGCGTTATCACAAACACTAAAACATGCTTACCTTCAGCTCACAGCATATTCCAAATATTGTCAATGCTGGGTACATTGTTCCCTTATTTTTCAAATCTCATTTGATACTTCAACAGTTTGGACACCATCGAGACAAATGCAAGAGAGCTGTCGTCTGCGCCCACTGTGGCGAGGAGAGCCACAGCAACTTCCACAATTGTAAAAAGCCCTCATATTTTGTTAATTGCAAAGGGAGGACGAGAGGTCAACATTAAAAACATTTCCGGAAGCTATACGACTTGTTGTGTCCCTTATTCTGAATATATCTGGCATATTTTACGGCGACCGATTTAAATAGGGTTGTAAGGAAGAAATCGACTCAAGCACACAAAGTTCGTTCACATATATTTCAATGCCCTTCAAAGATAAACGTTTGTATGAAGTTGCTATTTATTAATATTTACCATATGTATACATGTACGTACCAGATTATTATGAACGTTTGTATGAAGTTGCTATTTATTAATATTTACCATATGTATACATGTACGTACCAGATTATTATGAACGTTTGTATGAAGTTGCTATTTATTAATATTTACCATATGTATACATGTACATACCAGATTATTATGAACGTTTGTTATGAAGTTGATATTTATTAATATTGACCATATGTATACATGTACATACCAGAATATTATGAACGTTTGTATGAAGTTGCTATTTATTAATATTGACCATACGTATACATGTACATACCAGATTATTATGAACGTTTGTATGAAGTTGCTATTTATTAATATTGACCATACGTATACATGTACATACCAGATTATTATGAACGTTTGTATGAAGTTGCTATTTATTAACATTTACCATATGTATACATGTACATACCAGATTATTATGAACGTTTGTATGAAGTTGCTATTTATTAATATTTACCATATGTATACATGTACATACCAGATTATTATGAACGTTTGTATGAAGTTGCTATTTATTAATATTGACCATATGTATACATGTACATACCAGAATATTATGAACGTTTGTATGAAGTTGCTATTTATTAATATTGACCATACGTATACATGTACATACCAGATTATTATGAACGTTTGTATGAAGTTGCTATTTATTAATATTGACCATATGTATACATGTACATACCAGAATATTATGAACGTTTGTATGAAGTTGCTATTTATTAATATTGACCATACGTATACATGTACATACCAGATTATTATGAACGTTTGTATGAAGTTGCTATTTATTAATATTGACCATATGTATACATGTACATACCAGATTATTATGAACGTTTGTATGAAGTTGCTATTTATTAACATTTACCATATGTATACATGTACATACCAGATTATTATGAACGTTTGTATGAAGTTGCTATTTATTAATATTTACCATATGTATACATGTACATACCAGATTATTATGAACGTTTGTATGAAGTTGCTATTTATTAATATTTACCATGTGTATACATGTACGTACCAGATTATTATGAACGTTTGTATGAAGTTGCTATTTATTAATATTGACTATATGTATACATGTACATACCAGAATATTATGAACGTTTGTATGAAGTTGCTATTTATTAATATTTACCATATGTATACATGTACGTACCAGATTATTATGAACGTTTGTATGAAGTTGCTTTTTATTAATATTGACCATATGTATACATGTACATACCAGATTATTATGAACATTTGTATGAAGTTGCTATTTATTAATATTTACCATATGTATACATGTACGTACCAGATTATTATGAACGTTTGTACTTTAAACTTATAGAAATACGTGTGATCGAAATATGCATACTTGGGCTTAAGTCTAAGAAAATTCTCAAGAATGGTTGGTGAATTCAAGGCCATGTATATCTATGTTCAAACTGAAATAACTCTACCTTACGCTCAATAGTCCGAACACAAACACTTGTGCCGTCTTCACCAAAATCTGTTCCAAACGCCTCAAATGCATATCGAGTCTATAGCCACTGCTACAATCACTACAGCTGTATTTGTAATAACAAATCGGCGGTCACTGTTGTTTCTCAGAGCTCATTGGTGTGGTATGTGGGTTGAGGGTGAGGGAGAGAGGGCAATGGACGTGATAGGTGCACTACGAACATGTTATAAATGAAACCAATCAACACAGAGGCAAACCACTTAATAAGTACACATTATAAACGTGTTAACATATTAACATCAAGACTACATTCTCTTCTCAGCACTACGTGTTCGAATCACACTGGGAGCTGGGAGAAAAAATCAACCGTCATACAATGACGTTAAACATCAAACAAACAAGACTACCTGGACCTCCTCTGCCTCGCATGGTTTCGATTAATGCATGTATAATGCTTTACGGCACGTTGATTCATAATGTCAAACATTACCGCCTCCCATGGTTTCGATTAATGCATTATGATGCTTTACGGCACGTTGATTCATAATGTCAAACATTACCGCCTCCCATGGTTTCGATTAATGCATTATGATGCTTTACGGCACGTTGATTCATAATATCAAGCATTAAACATCATGGCAAGCCATAAGTTAAACATACTTACAAATGTTTACGGTTAAGCATCACTTGACTACCATATTAACAATGAAAATTCGGTCTGCAGCTCTACATCGCAAAACGTTAACCACTGATCTACCGAGACCGCTCTATTCTCCTGAAATAGTAATGGCTTTAAATTCTGCACACGTAACGAAAATTTCGTGTTGTCAGCATCGACATGATTTACAGACATCTTCCATTAACAGCTTAACTTTTATTTATACTTTTTATAAAAACGTCTGTTAATTAAGCCGCTGAGATAGGCTTACTGACAACTTTACGCAAAACTGGAATGGACGAATAACAGATTCATCGAGGGTAAAACATCTTCGCTTTTTCATGTATTTGTATATAAATCCTACTTAGCTATCATAAAAGTACGTACATTCTTATAGGTTACAAATTGAAACAGGACGTTGATACAAATAATTCTAGTACACGAACATGACAGAAAATGTAACGTGTGTAATAAACTTGAAGATGAATACCTGTTTATCATGGAATGTACACTGTTTAACCAACTAAGACAAACGTGCAATAAACGTTACTTCTTAAGAAAGCCAACTATTCCAAAATTCACCGAACTGTTATTATCTGGAAACGAAAACAGTGCAAGAACCTGGCAGCATATACTGTTAATATTTTCAAAATCCAAGACGAACTTATCTATATTAATTATTCTTGTCTACTTTCCCATATCTTTAATACTTTCCCATATCTGAAACAGAGGAGGCCTGCAGCTCTGAAACATAGGAGGCCTGCAGCTCTGTAACAGAGGAGGCCTGCAGCTCTGAAACAGAGGAGGCCTGCAGTTCTGAAACAGAGGAGGCCTGCAGCTCTGAAACAGAGCAGGCCTGCAGCTCTGAAACAGAGGATGTCTGCAGCTCTGAAACAGAGGAGGACTGCAGCTCTGAAACAGAGGAGGTCTGCAGCTCTGAAACAGAGGAGGACTGCAGCTTTAAAACGAAAAACATTAACCACTGATCTCGCTCTATTCTCCTGAAATAATAATGGTTTCCGAGTCTGCACACTTAACGTATATCTCTAGTTGTCGAAATGATTTACAGACATCTTTCGTTAGCTGCTTAACTGCGAAACACACCGTATTGAGAGTAGAGCAAACGTAAACAAATCAGTAAGTTAAAGAAACTAAACCACCTTTAACGCTTATCAAAACTCTATTCATGTGTTTAGACCATATGATAATGCATACGTGCCAATTAAAGTTTAGGTTTTTAACAGGTTCTTGAAATATCCGTTTTTGAATATTCTTAAAATGAATTTTGGGTTGGGAACTTAATTCGAAGCCCCAGTTTTGGGTTTGGTCTGGCTGATTGAAGATGTTAATATTGTGTCTATGGATTCTCAAAATGTGCAAGTTAAATATATAACTCATCGTCAGTCGTTTTAGAAACATATGTTACAAAATTTGGCAGAATAGGCAATGTTTTGCCCGTTTTGGATTGATAGTATCGAAGTCAAAACACGTACACTCCTAAAATGAATCACGACGTTGATCTAAGACATAACTTCATAAAGCACTCTATATGTCACGAGTTTAATGATTTCAACGATTCCGGGAAAATGAAATTTATATTCTCATCCAATCACGAAATGAAAATGCTGAGTGCTAAAACCTGTTTTAATATTCTACTAAAACGCAATTCTTATTTATATCAATAATGTTCCTTTTTGTTTTCGCTGTTTGCAATAATTTTACTTAAGAAATAAAACATTTCCAGCGGATTTTTATTGTTCCAGATCCATATCGGGTGGGCGAGACATGGAGGGGCCAAATGTCTCGATGTTGTTCAAGCCCAAAACGTCAGGTTTTGATCTCTCAAAAAAATAATCCAGGTCAGGCCAAAAAATAATACATGTGTTTCCGGTGGCCCGACCGACCCTATTTTAAGGGGCCGACCCTAAAACTTTTTATGAAAATAAATAAATAATAATAATGAAAAAAAAAAGAAAAAAAAAGAATTCTTCTGAACAATGATTTATCACAATATATCGAGGTAAACTGACATCACAGAGAAACTTTTAGTTGTATTATCAATTTGTATGGAGTTTATGAGATAAATATATGTAAAATCTCACAATATCTTTGTCCAAAAAAAAAAAAAAAAAAAAAATGCCAACCGACATACCCTATTTTTTTAGAGCATGCAATAGGAAACACACCTAATTTGTTTTCGGCCTCAGGGCTTTTTTTCTGCTGTAACAGGAGCCGAAATTCGGCTACTTCACAATTTATGGTCATTTCTTTTTTTCACAACTGTGGCCGATTTTTTTCACATTTTCTTTGGGTAAACAACATTTCCCCCATCTAACTTTCTCAATATTGTTTTGTTTTGGATACATTTACATTAGAAAGTTTATCTAAAATTTACCATATTATGCTGAATAACTGTACCTTTGTTTTATAGTCCTCCTCCCACAAAAACAATGTATCTATGTACTGAGTAATATTGCTTTTAATAATTAATATTTCAATACTTTTTTTTCACAAAATGACCATGCTAGGGAGTCTTCATCATTTGTACAAAAAAAATCTGCCGCTGAAAATATTGTATTAATTTTCTTTCTTATCATGGATTTTAATTTAAATTATATACGTTTTTTCGAGAGATTGAACATAATACAAGTTAAATCTCACAACTTACAGTTAATGACAATTTCTCAACACCAAACGAAAAACATATGCCGCTTCATATTGCTTTTAATAATTTAAATTTGTGGTCGGAACGATGTTGGAACATAGTGTTGCTTTAAATAACGTCACCAATGGAGGGGTGGCTTTATAACTGCCGACACATTATTGACTTCAGTTGTATTCAGGGACGTCTCTTCAGTTCTATGGAGGGGCGTCTTTATAATTGCCGACATAATAATAACTTCAGTCCTATGGAGGGATGTCTTTATAACTGCCGACACATTAATGACTTCAGTCCTATGGAGAGGCGTCTTTATACCTGCCGACACATTAATAACTTCAGTCCTATGGAGGGGCGTCCTTATAACTGCTGACACATTAATGACTTCAGTTCTATGGAGGGACGTCTTTATAACTGCCGACACATTAATGACTTCAGTCCTATGGAGAGGCGTCTTTATACCTGCCGACACATTAATAACTTCAGTCCTATGGAGGGGCGTCCTTATAACTGCTGACAATTAATGACTTCAGTCCTATGGAGGGACGTCTTTATAACTGCCGACACTGGGGGTTTAAACCGGTTCTAGGGTGCACCAAACCTCACACTTACCCTACTTCATCCCATTAAAACAGGACAGTGTAAATAAAGAAATCCCCGCCATAATCTAATCTCTAACCAACAAGGCAGCATCAGTAGGCAATATAAGTAAAACACAAATATGGTCGTGTAAATATAATATAAAAAACAATAGCCTAGAAAGCCACAATGAAGGTACTCATTGACTTGGCAGAAGCCAGAGCAACAAGAAAATAAACCATTAAGGGAGCGACAAGAAAGATCATAGACAAACATCAAACACAACCGTCCCAATGGGCTTTAGGTAGGCGTCATCATAGGGTCTACAGCCTGTCCGGTCATCGTACAATTAAAGAGGAAAGCATAGTGGCGAACTGTAAAAGGGTCCACCACCAAGCATGCAGTACGTTGCAAAATGGTAGGGTCAAAACAAATTTTGATAAACTTTTTAACAAGTTTAACAAAGATAGTATGAAAGTGATCATGACCAAGAATCTTACGAAGTTTATAAATCACATCACCATAAAAGTCAGGTTGTGATATTCCTTGTCGCAGAAGAGTCCTTAAATTACTTCTATATTTGGAAAGAAGATCAGGGTTACGATAATAAAATTTTGCAAAGGTTTTACGAAGTTTATGGTAACGGTAACCCCTATTGAGTAGCTTTTTAGTTATACAAAGATTACGAATTTTAAAGTCCTCAACTCGAGTACAAGCTCTTGAAAAACTAATAAGTTGAGATACATACACCCCATAAGAAGTTGCTCGGGGAACATCCCCATCCAAGTGGGGATAATTAACAATGTCAAAATTAAAATCATCTCTCTTGTCATAGTTTTTGCTAATTATTTCACCATTTTCAATCGAGAGATCTAAATCAAGAAAAGAAGCGTTATAACACATTAATGACTTCAATCCTATGGAGAGGCGTCTTTATAACTGCGACACATTAATGACTTCAGTTCTATGGAGAGACGTCCTTATACCTGCCGACAAAGTAATGACTTCAGTTCTATGGAGGGGCGTCTTTATACCTGCCAACACATTAAATACTTCAGTCCTATGGAGGGGCGTCTTTATAACTGCCGACACATTAATGAATTCAGTCCTTTGGAGGGGCGTCTTTTTACTGCCGACACATTAATGACTTCAGTCCTATTGAGGGATTTCTTTATACCTGCCGACACATTAATGATTTCAGTCCTATGGAGGGATGTCTTTATACCTGCCGACACATTAATGACTTCAGTTCTATGGAGAGGCGTCTTTATAACTGCCGACACATTAATGCCTTCAGTTCTATGGAGAGACGTCCTTATACCTGCCGACAAAGTAATGACTTCAGTCCTATGGAGGGGCGTCTTTATACCTGCCAACACATTAAATACTTCAGTCCTATGGAGGGGCGTCTTTATAACTGCCGACACATTAATGAATTCAGTCCTTTGGAGGGGCGTCTTTTTACTGCCGACACATTCATGACTTCAGTCCTATTGAGGGATTTCTTTATACCTGCCGACACATTAATGATTTCAGTCCTATGGAGGGATGTCTTTATACCTGCCGACACATTAATGACTTCAGTTCTATGGAGAGGCGTCTTTATAACTGCCGACACATTAATGATTTCAGTCCTATGGAGGGATGTCTTTATACCTGCCGACACATTAATGACTTCAGTTCTATGGAGAGGCGTCTTTATAACTGCCGACAAATTAATGACTTCAGTTCTATAGAGAGGCGTCTTTATAACTGCCGACACATTAATGACTTAAGTCCTATGGAGGGATGTCTTTATACATGCCGACACATTAATGACTTCAGTTCCACAGAGAGGTGTCGTTATAACGCATTATTGACGTCTGGCCGCGTATTTTTGAAACCAAAATCCCATGCGCAAGCTCAAAACTAAAATATTTATTTGAGCTAAACCTTTCTCAGTGAGTGTTTTCCATTGCGAATATTTCAGGACAGCTGTAATATCTGTAATATTTGAGTATCTTTATTTGTGTAATGTGTAAAAGTAATTGCATGACTGATATGAGTGTTAAAATTGTATAGCTGAGCTTGAGCTTGAGATTTCCACTTAAAGTTTCGAGAATACGGTGCCAGTGTCAGTATTCATAAAGCTTCTTATCAATAACTTAACTTAAGTCAAATTCTATAATGTTTAGCTCTACTGGCCAAAGGCCATCGGAGCTTGGGGATTGCGAGTTGTGCGTCGTCCGTCCGTCCGTTAACTATTACCTGGTTAATACGATAGGGCCTTCATTTTTCCTTCAATCTTTACGAAACTTTACCAGATTGTTAATATCAATGAAAGCTCAAATAAGTTCGAAAACCAGCCAGATTGGACCAGCAGAGTTATGACCCTTGGTTTAGTTACAAATGCTATATTTTGCATCGTTAAGACGATAAGGCCTTCATTTTTCATCCGATATATACGAAACTTTACCAGATTGTTAATGAAAGCTCGGACAAGTTCGAAAACCAGCCAGATTGGACCATTTACATTGGAGTCATGGCACTTGATTTTCTGAAATAAGCTATATTTGGGCCTCATTAAAACGAAAGGGCCTTCATTTAGCCGGATTTCAGTGAAACTTCGCAGGGATTATCAGTACCAGGCCTAGTTGTACATATCGTCACCGTGTTCCGGTTGAATGATTTTGGCGGAGTTATGGCCCTTTAAAGGTTTTAATACACAAACTTTGTCTAGACTAGTTCTCCTGAACCCCTCGCCATTTTCAATGAAACTTTGCAGGGATGACCAGCACCAAGGCTAGTTGTGCATATCATCTTCGCGTTCCGGTTTACAGATTTTTGGCGGAGTTATGACCCTTTTAAGGGTTTTGATAATCAAACATTTTCCGGACTAGTTCTCCTGAACCCCGGGCTGGATTTCGATGAAACTTGACAAGGATGATCAGTATCAAGCTTAGTTGTCCATATCGTCGCCATATTCCGGTTGAATGCTTTTTGGCAGTGTTATGACTCTTTAAATGTTTAATACATAAACTTTTCCCAGATTAGTCTCTTCTGAACTCCCTGTCGGATTTCAGCGAATCTTGGCAGGGATGATCAGTACCAAGCCTAGTTGCACCTGTCATTGTCGTGTTCTGGTTGAATGAATTCTGGCGGAGTTATGACCCCTTAAAGTTTTAATACACTAACTTTGTCCAGTTAGTCTGGCTGGATTTCAACAAAACTTGGCAGGGATGATCAGTACCAAGCCTAGTTGCGTATATCTGATTTTGAAAGAGTTATGGCGCCTTGTACATAAACTTTACCTTGAGTCAGAAGAGCGTCCCTTGTTTAAATACCCTTTTCTATCAATTTAAGACGTTTTCTTAAGGTTCTTAATAAATTATAGATAAATAAAACATACAGCTAAATATGTATCTTAAAATAGATGGTTTGTAGTATCCCTGAGAGGTAAATAAGGAGATTTGACATTATGTAAAAATCTTAAATTTTTACTTAAGTGATATTTTCCACTTGATTTGCTTTATGAATACGGACCCAAGTCTTTGGAAAGGAATATTTATAAATATGTTAATGACTTCAGTATGGTGGCATATTTCTGCCACGAGATATCTAGATAATTATCATGATTATTTCGAGATAGTACCATGCATTTTTCGGGATAATAATGAATTTTCAAGAAAATCTTATAACATTTGTAAGATAAAATTATCTCAAATTCTTCAAGTTATCATGTTAAAACGCCACGCTAATTCCCACTTCTGCCATCATGATTCCGGTTTCTAGAGAATTATCACGATACCTGTATCATGCTTTCTGGGATAGTGATTGAATTTTCACGAAAATCTCAGTTATCTTGTTAATTGCCGCGATACTACTGTTCATGATAGTTCTAGTTTCGCGATAAATAATGTTATTGAGTTAACTATAAAGTAACGTGAATTTTCATGATTTCAGAATTATTACGAAAACAAAATTTCAAATGTTAACTATTATGCTAACGAGATGACAGAAGTGGGCAGTATCGCAACAAGTTTTGTTAGATACAATTGTTGAAAATTAAAGAGAAAATGTAACACTATCGTGAAAAATAAACGATAAATTATCTAGCTATCTCGTGGCAGAAATATGCCATCATACTTCAGTTCTATGGGGAGGTATCTTTAAAACTGCCGACGCATATTGACTTCAGTTCTATCGGGAAGCATTTTTATAACGCATTAATGCTTTAGCAATTACATGACCATATGTTGACCCTTCTCCTGTTACAAATAGCGATACTAAAAACATCAATTCCGCCCTGGTGTTTTCCTTGTCTACTATATTTCCTATTTAAGTCTATATGAGCCGTCCTAATGATAAATTAAGGCCTGTAAACGATCAATCATTGTGTCTGTGTGCCATGAATGATAACTTGGAAACGTATTATGTGCCTTTAATCACATTTGAATAAGGAAATCTATATTCCGCAATAAATATTTTTTTCAATTTCATCCAATCTTCGGATCATTTAATTGTCTTGCGACCACTGCTACACCAATGGTAATAATTCCATTTACTTTACCAAGAGTAGATATTAAAGTATTACAGGAAATATAACATTCAAGGACCACAGTCACCCACAAACATAGAAACAAACAATTACAACGATGATTCAAATGCCATATATGACATCACACAACATAAACGGGTTGACAACAGAACTCCCGGCTGGGAACGGTTAGTAGCAAACAAAGGCCGCTAGGGGTTTAATCCAGGTTCCAGGGTACACCAAATCTTACGCTTACCTTATTGTCATCACAATTAAAGGGGACACTGTAAATAAAAATATTCCTGCAAAGTTCTACGCGCTAACAAACAAGGCAGCATTAATAAGTATAACACATAAATGATCATGTATATACAGTATTAATATAAAAACCAATAGCTTAGAAAAATCGTATCATCTTTATGGACAGGATCGAGAAGCAGCATTGTTAGCTCTATTCAGCCATTCGTCCTATTCCGGCCGAAAGCGTCTTTGAATGCTGACACATGTATAATTCAAACAAGAAGCGTTACGCAACCAATATCGATGAAATTTAGTGTATACTAAATTAAGTTCACTGTTTCTAATGGAATATAGATACAGTTACGGTTTATTGAAGAGTGAGATTTAAGAAAAAAAAGAATCAAACATTTAACGCTGTACACATTCACGATAACAGATGCTGTTTAGGTCTAAACTTTGATTTCATCATATAAGATTATATGATGTTGAATGTGGTATTGGGGGTAGAACGCTTAAATAAACCCGGTTATGTAACGTATGGAATAGCATGTTGAATTTCCTAGTAAATATGGGGTCATTAATTATGTTAGGCCACTTTTCAACAGAACATATGATTATTTGTCAATTTTAAGTCGGACCACAGACACCCACGAAAAGCCGGTGCACTTTAAAGGGACACCGTGCATCAAGCAGTGACACCTGTACCAGAGACACAGTGCATCAAGCAGTGACACCTGTACCTTGATAGCTTATGTGATAGCGCGTCGTCGTCGTTGTATGTTGATGTCCGTCGTCGTCGGTCCGTTTTTGTTGTAAACACCTTCATTTTGCATTTTATTGTTACCAACTTGAATAGATTGTTAATTTTGATAAATGTTCGGACAAGTTCGAAACCCAGCTACATCGGATTAGTAACTCCAGAGTTATGGTCCTTGTTTGACTGAAATATGCCGTATTCTGCCTTGTGAACACTCTAACAACTTCATTTTGTAATTGATCATTCTAAACTTGGCCAAATAGTTGATATTTATGGAAGCTCGGGTAAGTTCGTAAAACCGGCTAGATCGGATTAGTAGCACTAGAATTATAGCACTTGTTTTATTGAAACATGCAATAGTATGCATTGTGAACACTCTTAAAACCTTCATTTCGTAGTTGCTCTTTACAAAACTTACCCAGATTGTTGATATTAATAAAAGCCCATATAAGCTTAAAAATAAGCTAGATCGGATTAGCAGCTGCAGAGATTCATTGAATAATGCCATGTGCTGCCTTATGAACACTCGAACACCTTCATCTTGTATTTGATGCTTACCAAACTTGGCCAGATATTAATGAAAGCTCACAATGCCGAATCCACCTCCTCCTCATTCTGCCAAAGTCCCCATATTTGCAGTTTATTAGTCAAGTCTTCTGTGATTGTCTGAGTCTCTCTGCTTTATCATTTGTTTTAGTCTCGGCAGCTAGACCGTATCATGCATATGTCTTACTTGCAGATATCGGTCTGGGCAGATTAGGCCAATTAAAGCGCCCACTAGCGATTAGTCCGATTTATTCGCGCGTTTTTTTCACGTGCATAAAATTGACGTTTGCGTGACGTCATGTTGTAAATGAAAGTACAACGTCAATTGTTGATGCACCTGCTAACATTTTTGACATCACACGCTGCTTGTCAAAAGTTGAAAGTAAGAAATTATTATGAAATTAATTTAGAAAAAAGTGTTTTGAAAGTCTCGTTGAATCTCTCAAAATCTCGCCAAAATCGCCCAAACCGAGAGGGCGATTTTAAACGTCGTAGTTTCCCCAGGCCCTGGTTCTGGATCCGTGTAGCATAGCGTAACGAAGAAATCAGAAGCGGGCCGGGTGACCGAGGCTATAATTGTTTCGGCCAATATCCTACGCATTTCAATCTCGGTCTGGAGATGCCTTTCTTTAAACATCTTACTCATTGGTTTGTCATCACTTCTTGATTTTCTTACTACAACACTAAGGTCTTTTTCGGGTATATTGTGAAGTCATTTAATGTTTTATTGCGTATTTGTGTTTTCCCTTAGTAGGAGATGCGTATGACCAAATATTATCTCTGAGAATGAGTTATGCTCGAGTACACTTTTGTTCTTACGTTTCACATATTCTGAGGCATTGATTCGCTCTCTGGAAGAAACTGTTTAAACATACGTTTGACTGACAGAGAGAGAGCAGGCATTAAAACATGTACAATTGTCAAAATATGTCCATCAAAAGTCCAGACTCTATTTTACCCATCTCGGTGAGCCCTAAGGCTCATTGAGTTTGTTGGCGGAGGGACTATAAACCTTAGAACCACACACACAAACGTGTCCATGATGTTCCAGTCTGCTATAAGAGTTGCAAATATCTCTAAGTATATATAGTACAGCAATATGCCCTTTATAAGTATTATTAATACCATCCATGGAAGTAAAAGATGCTTAATTGTTTTCTTTTCTGTCTTTTGACATTCAAGCGAAACTGAAGACTGCCTCTGGAATAGTTATTAAAGTCAATTCAGTACAAATGAAACCCGTCATAAAGTGCTTCTGTTTCGTTTTAAATATGCACGTTCATCGCAAGGAAATTTTAGTTTTGTTATAGATTACGAAAATGTTGGGTCTGAAAAAACCATGTTGCCAATACAAATGCAAGAGAAAAAACCCAGTTCAGCAGAAGTTGATCATGTTTTTATACTACATTTCTATGCGTGAAAGATCGGGATTCCTCAGTGCAAGAATATTCATAATCACTAAATATTAAAAGCTAACTCAGAACACAATAATACTAACGTTGCTAACTTAGAACACAATAATAACTAACGTTGCGACGTTGAGTCGTGACGTCAACAAAGTGTTGCTGATGTCGACGTCATCCACCGATAACGTCCAAGAAAAGCGAATAATTTCCGTTAAAATTATGCATAAACTGATTTAAAATGTAGTAAATAGATTATTTAACTGCTGTGTTCCATATTATAGGGATATCCTTCACTCGAATGTAGACGTGTTTTGTTTTTTCACTCACTCGCATAGGCTCGTTCATGAAAACAACCACACGTCTACCATCTCGAGAAGGATTTCCCTATAATCGATCACAGCAGTTAAATAATCTCTATATGTAAGTAGTGCAACGATTCTTGCATCGTTACTCGCCTTTACTTCAATATATATAGATAAAATATAAGATGACAGACACCGATCTCACCTCGAGGTTTTTTACCTCCCTCTGACCTTGGCGAAATGTTATGAAATCATGTTCTGTTCTATTCTTTCATTAACAACACAGTCTATAGCTAATAATTTTAAATATTTTCACTTTAACAATAACTTCTTAATAATTCATATCATCTAAAATTATCATAATTATGACAGATAATAATTACAATTTGATTATTGATATAAATCTTTAGTAAGAATAATTAAATTGTTTTTCGGTCACGTGACTGTTTTCATGCAAAATTTGAAAGCCCCCTTTCCAATATGCTTTCTTTTTGGCTG
>JAWPHD010022262.1:0-25662 GCA_037043455.1 Cyrtodaria siliqua
GCACGTTGGATATACTCTGAGTCGGACGCATGCGTCAGCAACCACACAGTTGCTTATGAAATTAGAATTGATAGCGTTGCAATGTAATAGACTACAAACCAGTGAAGTAATAAGAGACGTCTTATTACTTCACTGTACAAACGTAGTCGGATTGTAATATCAGAATTTGCTGTAATATGATAACCATTGTCGTGTCGCCCCGGTGGCGCAATCGGTTAGCGCGCCGTACTTATAGACAGTATTGGCTATGATATGCGGAGGCTGTGAGTTCAAGCCTCACCCGGGGCACTGTTTTTCTACATCTTTCTATTTTGTGAATTGTGAGTCAGTCTCCGATTCAGAGGATCTCTAACGTGCAGATATCTAGATCTACCCATTAAAGAGGCAAAAGACAGTACTGATAAATTATATTAAAATATAGCACGTACAACTTTAATCAAATGAATATATACAAACCACACCTTCCGTAAATGCCTATAACGGTTTATTAAAGAACAAGCTGTTTTGTTTTGCTGCGTGTCAAAATATATTGTTCATTAAAAGAACGTGCCCCTGTGAGGCTTGAACTCACAGCCTCCGCATATCATAGCCAATACTGTCTATAAGTACGGCGCGCTAACCGATAACCGTTGGCGCCACCGGGATGGCAAGCGTGTATAAAGCAAATACAATACACCAAAGACTACGTTTGAAGTTAGTTACATTTCTAAACCTGTTTTGAAGTGTATTACATTTAGCCTTAGTACCGTAAACTATTGGATAAAACAATTGGTAGTGTATATAAACGCTATCAATACCAAGTTAATTTCCCAGGCAAATAAATATGTGGTTATTGTCGCATGTCTCCGATATAAAGGATCTCTAAGGTAATTCCATCTGCACATAAATGGGACACAACGCGATTTTGTTTGTTGTTTGTTTTTTAATTTTCAATATCTAAATACACATAATATAGTAATGACTGAGGTATAACCATAGTTTCCAAATGCCGGCATCGATTATTAGGTATTAAAAAAAATAATGCCCCGGGTGAGGCTTGAACTCACAGCCTCCGCATATCATAACCAATACTGTCTATAAGTACGGCGCGCTAACCGATTGCGCCACCGGGGCGACACGACTGTGTTAACAATCTTACTGATATTGATTAATTAAACCACTACAGTATCTCCCTGTACAGTGTATATATGACCAATGTACTGATACCATTTCCCACAATACCATTTCCCACTACATCCACACCGTAAAGGGATGCATGGCAATCTTGAAGTCGCTATCAAGTATTAAAATTAGCACCTCGATATTATTAATCCTGCATCATTTTGACTTTAAAATCTGTTTGCATATATTTAAATATAATTTTAAGTTTTCAACTTTTCTTCGTTGTTCTATCATTTGTTTGAATATATTATTGGTAAAATGTAATCAGCAGTTAGTAATTCGTCACAACAATTTGCTTTATACTATTCTTATAATTAATATTAAAGGTTGAACAAATGCAATTTATGTAGAAAAACTAACGGGACACCGCGAGTTTTAAAATAAAATCAAGATTGCCAAGTGTCCCTTTAACGGAACACACGGAAGTTGGAGGTGAGTGTTATATTTTCACCCAAAATTGTATTTTATATGCCATCTATTAAGGCTCTTGACTTAAATCGCATGCTGTACCAAATCTCCAATATGTCTGCATCCAGTAGTGAGGCTTAAACTCACAGTCTCCGCATATCATAGCCAATACTGTCTATAAGTACGGCGCGCTAACCGATTGCGCCACCGGGGTGACACGACTGTCGGTAATCTTACTGACATTCACCATTTATAGCGAAAGCAAACCATTCTCTACCGATTACCACGATACCGTACAGTGTATATTTGACCGAACTAATACATTTACAGAACCACTAACAATACCATTTCCACTCCCCACCCCCCCCCCCCACCCCGCCCCACCCCACCCCATTCCCCCCCCCCCCTCACCCTCACCCTCCATGCAACTTTGTGCCGATTAAAAGTATGGGTTTCTCTTCACGGGTTCTTAAAATACCAGAAATTGAATAGGAGTTGGTAACTCTTAATTCGATGTTCGTCACAGGATGACCTTAGTGGTTGGGCTAACTCAGGAAAGAATCAATGACGGTGAAAGCATTTACATAAGTTTAATGCAACTTTTAAAATATGTTTAATATATATACAATTATCTAAAAAAAACAAGCGAATACACAAATGAACTATGAAAAGAATGTTCTCATGAACGTTTAATACGTTCTTAGTATTGTTATAAATACTGAATGTCTAAGACACTAAAGTGTTGTTAAAGCTATAACAATGTTGATCTAGCGCGATAACTGATGCGCGAGAGCTCATGAAGATGATGATGCGCGAATTCAATGGATGATTGTCATCAAATGCCTTCTGTAAGGGTTGATGACGCGATGCAATGATAGTTAACCTCCACTGAGATTGTGAGTGATATTCCTCCAGTGAGGATTGGTAACGGGCCCACCTTGTGTCCCGGGGGTTGTCGTTAGTAAAACCTGGCTGACCAGGTACGGGGACCGTCTCCACCGCTTGTAAACGTTAATCGTGGAAGCTTAGCTCCACTCCTGGATATCCAAACCTAGATGGCTTACTCCAACCCTGGATGGCTTATATCCTGGATGGCTTAGGCTGTAATTATACATACGTTTTAGATGTCGGTTGACAAACATAACAATCTTGCATAATTATCATTACCCAAACAAATCATTATTCAATCAATATATGTAAGCTGTACTAATGATGAGTAGCTGTTAATCAATGCCCCTAATACATGTAATATAAACATGATCAAATTACTCATATATTACACTCACTGAGTTATGCATGCACGCAATGTTAACAATCGTGTATTACAATCACTGAGTTATACGCCAACGTTAACTAATGCACCTATTATCCACTGTTATCAAATTAATATTGTTTTACAATTAATGATCAATTACAATAATTACATCTAATAAAGTAACTTCAAAATCATATGCTAGTCTAAAGTTATGTTTGAGAAACATCAATGCTAACCGGATGTCGTAACCGCCAAACAAGATGGCGCCGCCCACTGAATACAAATGTACGATAAAAGTTTAATAAAACTACTAACCACATGTTGCCTATGAATTTTGCCGTCCAATCTCTGTTCCAACAAAGTACTATCGATCATCCCGGCGAGAGCTAGAAGACAATGGGTTTTATAGCAAACATTACGCCCAAATCATTATTTCCCCCGTTCAGTCCGTGACAAACGTGGCTAAATATGCAGTATTGAATCTACACGAGAGGCCCCTTATACAATTTTGCCGTTTACGGAAGATATACCTATACGTTTACATGCATTAGCACAAAACTAAACTTATGACACGGCCTCTCTGGCGGCCACTTAAAATGTGCACGCTTTTACGTGTTACATGAAAAGATCATGAATATTGTCAAATTGTTTCAACTCGAACAATAGATTTGGGTGTAACCGATAACTTACAAGAGCTATGTACGACCAGTACGTTCTACCCGTGACATTTTGTGACAATGTTCATGTTTGGGCTTTGCGGCTGGTTAAAGTCTTAAAATTGTATCTATGAATTCGAATTTTCAAAATATGTAAGTTATTTATAAAAGTGTCGTAACTAGGTTTAAAAATTCTATACATATGTTGTAAACTTTGCCTGCTGATGGAGGGATAGTGAACGAACCCGAATTGAGTATTTAATACATGCCCCGGGTAAGGCTTGAACTTACAACCTCCGTACGACTGCACGTTATCAGTTGACATATACACGACATAAATAACACACTACATGTACATCTTTAAGTGAGAAAGTGTTCATTCTTACGGATGGCGGTAAGTATACAGTACTAGGCCCGTATTCATAAAGCAACTTAATTGAACAATATTGCTTAAGTCAGAATTTAAGGTTTTTACATATTTTTAAATATCCGTATTAACCTCTCAGGGACACTAACAACCATCTATTTTGCGATATTTAGCAGTAGGTTTTATTTATCCATATCCTTATTAGCAATATTAAGAAAACGTTCTAATCGATAGAAAAAGGTGTTTAAGAAATCGCTAAAATCTGACTTAAGATAAGCTATTCCTAAGAAGCTTTATGAATACGGACCCTGGTGTTCTACCCAGGAAAAATGGGGTGGTCTGCCTCTACAACAAAAGGGCGACCGTCATATATGGATGCATAGCATGCATGTGCTAAAATGACATAAAACACCATTTAAACAAATAATCGCTACATCGGTGTGACTTTACCACGTGACTTTTTGATCGCGTACACGGCTAAGTTTATTCGTCATTTCTTCGTGAATACTGATTTGTATCAAACCAAGCGCACATACCTCTGCTAAGCGGGCCCTTTCATCCGTTCCTGGTGACAAAATGATTCTTCCGCCATTTGCTGAAATTACCTTAGAAGTAAATCGCATACAACCAGTAAACTACTGGATTAAACAAACAAAACAAAAAACGTTATTAATATTAATGTCATACACAGCTGTGTGGTTAGTGTTGTATGTCTCACGATCCGGGGCCCTTCAACGTATTAGTTCTACACTTTAGGGGAACAAGGCAATCTTCATATATCTTGACCTTAATTAGCTTTAAAAACAATCAACTGACAATGGTGTAAGTGTAGGGAAAATCATCATCAGGATTCTACAAAACATTAATTTATATTCTAATAAGTGATATCACCAAATGATGTTATTAATAAAAGCCAATACGGCGTTCCATACATTAATTCATGGGGCTTGTGTAGGCTAGTGTCAAAGACTATTGTGACGCTACTAAATAATTATATATCCGTCATACCCATCATATTATTTTTTTCATTTTTTTAATATTCCAAATGTATGCTATTGTAGAAAACTAACGTACTACAAGTTTGCATTCACTGGTGTACTCGTTCAAGGGAGAAAGAGCATGAAATGAGACTTTGAAAATCGCCGAACACGATAAATAAAAAATGTTGCAGTCTCGCTTTCAATGAGACTGTACATGAACGGTAGTGAAAAATGCTTGCTGTCGTTTATTCCCTCTAGCCCCGGGTTGAGCATTAAAAGTAGCCTTTCGACTAATTAATCCAGTATCATTTTTGCTTTAAATATACTTGCATATATTTAAATACGAGGGGCATTCAAAATGTTTTGATATTGATGTGATTACGAAGAAATTAATTCAGATACTAGCATGATTTTTACGTGCTCAAGAAACATCGCAGCTGTTGAGGCTATTGTGAAGGAAGATACAAGATATAATGTTTCTGAGATAGCTGCCTCCGTGGGCATATCAACGGGAAGTGTTCATGGAATTTTAACGAAGCGTTTAAAATTAAACAAGGTTTGTGCACGGTGGGTACCAATATTATTGACCAAAGAGCAAAATATGGATTAATAATAATTTGTTTTTGTTTGTTTGTATGGGGTTTTACGTCATTTTCAACACATGTAAGGTTATATATGACGGTCGATTTTTTGTGGTGGAGGCAGACCACCCACTTTTCCTGGGTAGAACCAGTACTGTACACCTCCCGCCATCCGTAAGAATCGACACTTCCTCACTTACAAGTCGAGCTCCCAGAGGGATTCGAACCCACAGCGGTGAGAGGCGAAGGTTTACAACGCAACGTCGTTAACCATTCGGCCACGGGGAGGGATTAATAATAAACAATGGCCGAAAAAAGGGCAAGTAAGGCCCGTAATTGCCAAAAGACAAAAAAAGTGCAAGGAAAGGAAGGTTCTCTACACTATTTTCTTCAACTCAAAGGGTCCAGTTGTGCAGATAGCTAGTGCTGCAGGAAAATATGATACCGGAAAGTTTTATAGGGACAAGGTCTTAAAATCATTGAAAACTCACTGTTTTAAACTTCGTCTAAGGACTGGTTTAAAAGGCATACATCGCATACATGACAATGCATCTTCCCATAAAAGTACTATAGTAATGAACATTGTCGAGATGATCTTTTATACAGCTTCAACACCCACCCTACTCGCCGGATCTTAGTCCGTGTGACCTTTTTCTGTTTCCCAAGCTGAAAAAGATGCTGAAGGGTATACCAAGGGGAGACTACTCTGCAGCCTTCCGGTCATGGATATCTCGTTTAAAAAAAAAAGGCGTACTCTTGTTAAGGGCGAATACTTTGAAGGATTAAAATAGAATGTTTGTCCATAAACATGTTCTGTTTTATTTTACGAGGTTCAGTCTCAAAACTTTTTGAATGCCCCTCGTACAATGATTGTTTAAACTTTCTTCGTTATTCTACCATGGTTTGAATATATTACGGCTCTAATATGGAAACAAAATACTATTCTTATGATTAATATTAATGATTAAACAAATGCTTTTTTTATGAAAAAAAAATAAGCTTGTCTAAACTCGATTGCCGCGCGTCCCTTTAAGGTGGACTCATCCCTTTCATCTTCCATAGATGTACTAACATCTATAGTAACTTCCTTTATGCATATGGAAGAACCTTCCTCAAAAGAAACCTCCATCACGCTCTCAAATCTATTGGTATCTACGATTCCCTCCATTAATCAACGCTGTAATTGTCGTAGAAAATCCGTGACACTCTAAGGGAGAAACCGTGACATTAGAATTGCAATCGTCAGGTCACCGTGACAGATATTGTTATGCCGAATAACTACATAATACAGACTGTATTGACTTTTTGTCGCGCAACCGTGACTGGTTTTCGTCGAGAATTTGCGTCGAAACCGGGTTTACCTTCAGCCTATAACGGTTTATTAAAGAACCAGCTGTTTTGTTTTACTGCGTGTAAAAATATAGTGCCCCGGGTGAGGCTTGAACTCACAGAGGGCTGGCGTGGCGCAGTCGGTAGCGCGGCGGATTTGTAACCGGATGCCCCGGATTCAATCTTCCGTGGTGCCACTGAGTTCCGTCGGTGTGTTCTTGGGCTTTTCCTTAGCCTCGTCCGTCGGATGAGGACGTAAACCGGGTCCCGTGCTATCCTCCGAGCACGTTAAAGAACCATAGGAATCTATTCGATAATAAGAGTAGGGCAGGTTCCCGGATTCCTATGTATCCTTCCCCTCTCTCTGGGGCGGCTCTACATAACCTATACTGTGTTGATGAGCCGTTAAACAACATTCAATTCAACTGAACTCACAGCCTCCGCATATCAAAGCCAATACTGTCATTGTACGCTAACCGATAACCGATTGCGCCACCGGGATGACACGCCTGTATAAAGCAAATACAATGCACCAACGTATACTTTTGAAGTGTAAATTAGTAGTGTATATAAACGCTATCAATATCAAATTAATTGCCCAGGCAAATAAGTATGTGGTTATTGTCGCATGTCTCCGATAGCATATCATACTTCCATCTACACATAAATGGGACACAATGCGTTTTTTTTTTTGTTTTTTTTTTTTTTTAATCGTACACATAATATACTGAAAGGAAAAAGAAACGCAGGGTGCGTATTTCCGCTATATATTGTATGTTTAATATGCTACTGCTAATCGAATGGTACAGGGCGACATTAGGCCTGTCCTTTTAGAAAGAAGGTTTAAACAGCACTGAACACACCAATGGTTACCCCTTTAAAGTTTCATTATCGTCAGAATGCGCATTTGGCTCAAGCAGGTGAGCAAACTTAGGCATTAAATGTTGCAATCACTTAACATTAAATACAGTACTGAACTGGCTCAATTTTTCAAAGAGGAACTTCAGCATTTATGAATTTCTTGTTACAACGTGTACTGTGATTAAAACGTCTACAACATCCCAGTTGTGTCCTTTCTCTAACTAACTTTTTTTTTTTTACAAAACATCTTGGGATTTCCTTGGAATATATATGGAATTAAATGTGCAGTATATGCAATATATAGCGGAAATACGCACCCTACGTTTCTTTTTCCTTTCAGTATATAGTAATGACTAAGGTATTACCATATTTCTATATGTCAAGACCGATTACTAAAGATACCGATGTGGGTATTAAAAATAGTGCCCCGGGTGAGGCTTGAACTCACAGCCTCCGCATATCATAGCCAATACTGTCTATAAGTACGGCGCGCTAACCGATTGCGCCACCGGGGCGACACGATTGTGATATCAATCTTACTGATATTTATTAAGTAAACCACTACATTATCTATATTTGCGGTGTATAAATGACCAATGGATTGTATTGGATTATAGTCGCAATACCATTTTACGCAATACCATTTCCCACTACATCCACACCTTAAAGGGATGCATGGAAATCTTGAAGTCGCTATCAAGCATTAAAATTAGCCCCTCGATATTATTAATCCTGTATCGTTTTGACTTTAAATCTGTTTGCATACATTTAAATACAATTTTAAGTTTTCAGCTTTTCTTCGTTGTTCTATCATTTGTTTGAATATATTATTGGTAAAATGTAATCAGCAGTTAATAATATGCAACAACAATTTACTTTATACTATTCTTATAAATAATATTAATGGTTGAACAAATGCAATTTATGTAGAAAAACTAACGGGACACCGCGAGTTTTAAAATAAAATCAAGATTGCAATGTGTCCCTTTAAGGAACACACGGAAGTTGGAGGTGAGTGTTATATTTTCACCCAAAATTGTATTTTATTTTTTATATGCACCTATTAAGGCTCTTGACTTAAATGGGATGCTGTACCATATTTCTGCATATATTATTAAGTATTAAAAATAGTGCACCTGGTGAGGTCGAACTCACAGCCTCCGCATATCATTGCCAATACTATGAGTACGGCGCGCTAACCGATTGCGCCATCGGTAATTGCGCCATCGGTAATCTTACTAACGCAGTTCCCTCTTCAGTACTTTCCAAGTAATGGCCGGGACATGAATTTGTTAATGATTTTTGACATTTAACCTCCAACTGTGACCTTGACCTTCGAGGCACTGACATGATTCTTACGCGTGACACACCTTCTCATTGGAATAAACATTTATTTGAAGTTTGACAAAACTCACTTTAGTAGTTTCCAAGTAATGGCTGATACATGATTTGTTTACGATTGTTTTATCTTTGACCTCCAACTGTGACCTTGACCTTTGAGGCACTTACACAATTCTTGCATGCGACACACCTTCTCAATGTGATGAACATTTGTTTGAAGTTTGACGAAAATCTCTTCAGTAGTTTCCAAGTAATAGCTGAGACATGATTTTTTTACGATGTTTTGACCTTTGAACTCCAAGTTTGACATTGACCTTTGAGTCACGGGCATGATTCTTGCACGCGACACACCTTCTCAATGTGATAATTATTTGTGTTAAATTTGACGCTGTTCCCGTCAGTACTTTCCAAGTAATGGCTAAGACATTAAAACAAAAAATACGATTATTATACCTTTGACCTCAAAGTGTGACCTTAACCTTTAATGCATTGACATGATTCTTCTACACGACACACCTTCTCAATGTGATAAACATTTGTGTGAAGTTTGACGCAACTCCCTTCAGTAGTTTCCAAGTAATGGCTGAGACATGAATTTGTTTATGATTTGTTTACCTTTGACCTTCAAGTGTGACCTTGACCTATGATATAGGGTCATGATTCTTGCGCGCGACACACCTTCTCGTAGTGATGAAAATTTGTGTGAAGATTGACGAAATTCCCTTCAGTAGTTTCCGAGGAATGGTTCGGATTGACAGTGCGATTACTATATGCCTCCCTCTCTGTGGGGGCAGGCATAAAAATAAAGTAGTAGAAAACAGTGCCCCGGGTGAGGCTTGAACTCACAGCCTCCGCATATCATAGCCAATACTGTCTATAAGTACGGCGCGCTAACCGATTGCGCCACCGGGGCGACACGACTGTACAATACCATATTGACATTGACTATTAAAGCAGATACAATACACTACTGTCCGACACGAAATATATACATTTGAAGTTAATTACGCAATTGGTTTGGTTAAGAAATTGTGGTTATTGCCGGATGTCTCCGACTCAGAGATAACTTTGATTTACACTAAAATTGACAAATGGCAATATTAATAAATGTTAACACAATTTCAAATTTTCCGTTGTTGATATACATAGGTAATTGACTATATATTAAGTACAGATAAGGTAATTACTATATAACCATATATATACAACGATTTATCTTTATCAAATGAAACATCAGTGGTTTTGTTTTACTATGTTTCACCTGTGTACATCTTCAACGAAAAAGATATACAAGTCGAAAAGACAATTGACAAAACACAATCAACCAAATATACGCATTCAAAACAAACAAATATACGCATTCAAAACAAACAAAAATACGCATTCAAAACAAACAAAAATTACAAGGACAAATAGGGGCAGTATGAGACACCACAAACATTAACCCTTAGCCCGCTATGAATGTATAATGGACTGTCCTTTCTTTAAATTTAGACCATTCCATTTATGTTACAAAGGGGTGTTTTGTAGAAATGGCTGATAAGCCGGACATTGTAAACCCTGATCTGGGTTTACAATGGACGCAAAGGCTATTATAGTCGCCCTTAACAGGCTAAGGGTTAAAGGGTTGACAAGTGTGGTACCGACCTGGAACGGTCTGTCGCAAAAACAGCCTCTGTGGGTTTGAAAGAAGATTTCAGAATGCGTCATACTTCACTCTTACAAAAGTGTCATCCCAGTTAAACTGAACAGTGTAGCGAAAGAAAATCACAACCAGTTTATTTCCTCTAATCTTGAAGAATGACATGATCATAACTTTTTTTACTAATCGTTCTAACACGTTTAGTATAGATTTCATGAAAGTGAACATGACCAATGATCTTTCGATTATACATTTGCCTAGTAATGCATTATATGGCAGTATAGTGCCTATGACACTTATAAATGATATATTAATATGCTTAAAGATGCTACATTTGTGTAGCAATTCATTAGTTGGCATTATAGTGCCTTTAATGATTTTAGATGGTACATTTGTCTAGCAATACATTAGTGGGCAATATAGTGCCTTTAATGATTTTAGATGGTACATTTATATAGTAATGCATTGGTTGGCAGTATAGTGCCTTTAATGATTTTAGATGGTACATTTATAAAGTAATGCATTAGTTGGCAGTATAGTGCTTTAATACTTTGAGATGGTACATTTGTGTAGTAATTCATTAGTTTGCAGTATAGTGCCTTTAATGATTTTAGATGGTACACTTGTGTAGCAATTCATTAGTTGGCAGTGTAGTGCCTTTAATGATTTTAGATGGTACATTTGTGTAGCAATACATTAGTTGGCAGTATAGTGCCTTTAATGATTTTAGATGGTACATTTATATAGTAATGCATTATTTTGCAGTATAGTGCCTTTAATGATTTTAGATGGTACATTTATATAGTAATGCATTAGTTGGCAGTATAGTGCTTTAATACTTTTAGATGGTACATTTGTCTAGCAATACATTAGTGGGCAATATAGTGCCTTTAATGATTTTAGATGGTACATTTTTATAGTAATGCATTGGTTGGCAGTATAGTGCCTTTAATGATTTTAGATGGTACATTTATAAAGTAATGCATTAGTTGGCAGTATAGTGCTTTAATACTTTGAGATGGTACATTTGTGTAGTAATTCATTAGTTGGCAGTATAGTGCCTTTAATGATTTTAGATGGTACACTTGTGTAGCAATTCATTAGTTGGCAGTGTAGTGCCTTTAATGATTTTAGATGGTACATTTGTGTAGCAATACATTAGTTGGCAGTATAGTGCCTTTAATGATTTTAGATGGTACATTTATATAGTAATGCATTATTTTGCAGTATAGTGCCTTTAATGATTTTAGATGGTACATTTATATAGTAATGCATTAGTTGGCAGTATAGTGCTTTAATACTTTTAGATGGTACATTTGTGTAGCAATTCATTAGTTGGCAGTATAGTGCCTTTAATGATTTTAGATGGTACATTTGTGTAGCAATACATTAGTTGGCAGTATAGTGCCTTTAATGATTTTAGATGGTACATTTATATAGTAATGCATTATTTTGCAGTATAGTGCCTTTAATGATTTTAGATGGTACATTTATATAGTAATGCATTATTTTGCAGTATAGTGCCTTTAATGATTTTAGATGGTACATTTATATAGTAATGCATTAGTTGGCAGTATAGTGCTTAAATACTTTTAGATGGTACATTTGTCTAGCAATACATTAGTGGGCAATATAGTGCATTTAATGATTTTAGATGGTACATTTATATAGTAATGCATTGGTTGGCAGTATAGTGCCTTTAATGATTTTAGATGGTACATTTATAAAGTAATGCATTAGTTGGCAGTATAGTGCTTTAATACTTTGAGATGGTACATTTGTGTAGTAATTCATTAGTTGGCAGTATAGTGCCTTTAATGATTTTAGATGGTACACTTTTGTAGCAATTCATTAGTTGGCAGTGTAGTGCCTTTAATAATTTTAGATGGTACATTTGTGTAGCAATACATTAGTTGGCAGTATAGTGCCTTTAATGATTTTAGATGGTACATTTATATAGTAATGCATTATTTTGCAGTATAGTGCCTTTAATGATTTTAGATGGTACATTTATATAGTAATGCATTAGTTGGCAGTATAGTGCTTTAATACTTTTAGATGGTACATTTGTGTAGCAATTCATTAGTTGGCAGTATAGTGCCTTTAATGATTTTAGATGGTACATTTGTGTAGCAATTCATTAGTTGGCAGTATAGTGCCTTTAATGATTTTAGATGGTACATTTATATAGTAATGCATTAGTTGGCAGTATAGTGCCTTTAATGATTTTAGATGGTACATTTATATAGTAATTCATTAGTTGGCAGTATAGTGCCTTTAATGATTTTAGATGGTACATTTGTGTAGCAATACATTAGTTGGCAGTATAGTGCCTTTAATGAATTTAGATGGTACATTTATATAGTAATGCATTAGTTGGCAGTATAGTGCTTTAATACTTTTAGATGGTACATTTGTGTAGCAATTCATTAGTTGGCAGTATAGTGCCTTTAATGATTTTAGATGGTACATTTGTGTAGCAATTCATTAGTTGGCAGTATAGTGCCTTTAATGATTGGTACATTTGTGTAGCAATACACTAGTTGGCGGTATAGTGCCTTTAATGATTTTAGATGGTACATTTGTGTAGCCATTCATTAGTTGGCAGTATAGTGCCTTTAATGATTTTAGATGGTACATTTGTATAGTAATTCATTAGTTGGCAGTATAGTGCCTTTAATGCTATTAGATGGTACATTTGTGTAGCAATTAATTAGTTGGCAGTATAGTGCCTTTAATGCTTTTAGATGGTACATTTGTGTAGCAATTCATTAGTTGGCAGTATAGTGCCTTTAATGCTTTTAGATGGTACATGTGTGTAGCAATTCATTAGTTAGCAGTACAGTGTCTTTAATACTTTTCGATGATACATTTGTGTAGCAATTAATTAGTTGGCAGTATAGTGCCTTTAATGCTTTTAGATGGTACATTTGTGTAGCAATTCATTAGTTGGCAGTATAGTGCCTTTAACATTTCAGATGGTACATTTGTGTAGCAATTCATTAGTTGGCAGTATAGTGCTTTAATACTTTTAGATAGTACATTTATGTAGCAATTAATTAGTTGGCAGTATAGTGCCTTTAATGCTTTTAGATGGTACATTTGTGTAGCAATTCATTAGTTGGCAGTATAGTGCCTTTAACATTTCAGATGGTACATTTGTGTAGCAATTCATTAGTTGGCAGTATAGTGCTTTAATACTTTTAGATAGTACATTTGTGTAGCAATTCATTAGTTGGCAGTATAGTACCTTTAACATTTCAGATGGTACATTTGTGTAGCAATTAATTAGTTGGCAGTATAGTGTTTTTAATGCCTTTAGATGGTACATTTGTGTAGCAATTCATTAGTTGGCAGTATAGTGCCTTTAATGCTATTAGATGGTACATTTGTGTAGCAATTAATTATTTGGCAGTATAGTGTTTTTAATGCCTTTAGATGGTACATTTGTGTAGCAATTCATTAGTTGGCAGTATAGTGCCTTTAATGCTATTAGATGGTACATTTGTGTAGCAATTAATTAGTTGGCAGTATAGTGTTTTTAATGCCTTTAGATGGTACATTTGTGTAGCAATTCATTAGTTGGCAGTATAGTGCTTTAATACTTTTTGATGATACATTTGTGTTGCAATTCATTAGTTGGCAGTATAGTGCTTTAGTAGTTTTAGATGATACATTTGTGTAGCAATTCATTAGTTGGCAGTATAGTGCCTTTAATGCTTTTAGATGGTACATTTGTGTAGCAATTCATTAGTTGGCAGTATAGTGCCTTTAATGCTTTTAGATGGTACATGTGTGTAGCAATTCATTAGTTAGCAGTACAGTGCCTTTAATACTTGTCGATGATACATTTGTGTAGCAATTCATTAGTTGGCAGTATAGTACCTTTAACATTTTAGATGGTACATTTGTGTAGCAATTCATTAGTTGGCAGTATAGTGCTTTAATACTTTTAGATAGTACATTTATGTAGCAATTCATTAGTTGGCAGTATAGTGTTTTTAATGCTTTTAGATAGTACATTTATGTAGCAATTCATTAGTTGGCAGTATAGTACCTTTAACATTTTAGATGGTACATTTGTGTAGCAATTCATTAGTTGGCAGTATAGTGCTTTAATACTTTTAGATAGTACATTTATGTAGCAATTCATTAGTTGGCAGTATAGTACCTTTAACATTTTAGATGGTACATTTGTGTAGCAATTCATTAGTTGGCAGTATAGTGCCTTTAATGCTTTTAGATGGTACATGTGTGTAGCAATTCATTAGTTAGCAGTACAGTGCCTTTAATACTTTTCGATGATACATTTGTGTAGCAATTCATTAGTTGGCAGTATAGTACCTTTAACATTTTAGATGGTACATTTGTGTAGCAATTCATTAGTTGGCAGTATAGTGCTTTAATGCTTTTAGATAGTACATTTATGTAGCAATTAATTAGTTGGCAGTATAGTGTTTTTAATGCCTTTAGATGGTACATTTGTGTAGCAATTCATTAGTTGGCAGTATAGTGCTTTAATACTTTTTGATGATACATTTGTGTTGCAATTCATTAGTTGGCAGTATAGTGCTTTTAGTAGTTTTAGATGATACGTTTGTGTAGCAATTCATTAGTTGGCAGTATAGTGCCTTTAATGCTTTTAGATGGTACATTTGTGTAGCAATTAATTAATTGGCAGTATAGTACCTTTAATTACTTTTAGATGGTACATTTGTGTAGCAATACATTAGTTGGCAGTATAGGGTTTTTAGTACTTTTAGATGATTATTTTTGTTCTTATATCTTTCACATATTTTCCACCAGGAATAGATGGGATGGTGGGTGAGTGGGTGAAATGAGATTGGGTGTCCAATATGGCTGTTTCAAACTTTTCTGAACTTTTCAATACATTCTGAATTAGTTTGGTAAAGATCGAATGAATATTTAAAGGACCTGGAGTGTTAACATTTTTAAATAATTCAAGGGCCAGAACTCTGCTGTTTCTAGTCTGATATGGCTAGTTATTTTAATGATGTTATGGCTGTAATGAATATAATACTAGTAACAGTACGGTTAACATACAGATATGCGTGAAGTAGCTGTAACCGGGCCTATAAACGACGGAAAGATCAATCATCCCATTCATGGAAAAGTGACAAATTGTGAACTAACTTTAAATTCAGTTTCATAATGGAAACCCAACTTACGCTGAATCGAAAATCATAAATATGATACGACATGTAAAATAATTGGAGAAACAACATTTAAAAACAAAAGTGAAAAATACGACGTCAGTATATGTTTTTCCTTCAGAAGAAATGTTAAATTAATCCAAAGATTTCGTAAAAAGTTGCCATCCGCCTCTTTTGCATAGTAACACTGATAATAATAATAATAATAATAATAATAATAATAATAAATAACAATAATAATAATAATAATAACAACAACAAAACAACAACAACAACAACAACAACAACATCAACAACAACAACCACAACAACAACAATAATGATAATAGTAATAAAACTTCATTTTATATAGTTTCCGGTGTAAATAAAATGTTTTGAAATGGTTAGCAGTCTGAGAATTGTTCGTATGTCATATTGAAACTGAAAAGTCCAAATGTGTAAAATGACAAGTTGTGTTATCCTTCATTTACCTAAATCACAACAAGTATCGACAGGGTGCCGAAACGTCCGTACAGCCCGTGGTAAACTTTAAAGGGACACACGGCAATCTTGAAGTATTGCAATTAGCGTCTCCATTTACTTATCCGGTATCATTTTCACTTTAAACCTGTTTGCATTGTATTATATAACATGTTGAGTTTCCTTTTCTTTCGTCCTATTCTATCATAGTTTTAAATATATGTTATTGGTGCAATATAGACAACAAATATATGTTATTGGTGCAATATAGACAACAGTTAATGATATGCAAAAACAATTTGCTTAAAACTAGTGTTTAAATTAATATTAATGATTGATTAATGCCGTGAGTTTTAAAAATATTAAGACTGCCGTGTGTCCCTTAAAATGTTGTGTGTTTTTTTTTGTCGTTGTTGTTGTTTTTGTTGTTGTGTTTTTGTCATTCTGTTTTTACTCTAGTAGGCCTAGAATTCTATGCTCTTATTTGGAAAGGCTTGTCGAAAATACATATTTAACTAAAAAGTGATGTTGAGTATATCGTGGGATGAACACGGACACTCTAAGCATACCATTATAGTGTTTGCTGTTGTTGTTGTTATTACATATCTTAAGTTACAGAGCTATATCAATTGATGTAACATGTATACACTGTTAAAAGCGTTAATGTTTTCTAACTGATTGGAACTTAGAGATTGGGGAAAACTCTCTCTCTCTCTCTCTCTCTCTCTCTCTCTCTCTCTCTCTCTCTCTCTTATATGTTGTGTTCACTATTCATCACTCTTTCTCTAAATGTATTATTTGCCATTGTAATTATTGTAATTTATTTCACTCAGCCATACGCATTTGCAATTTCAAGATGTTAACTGGGAAGGGTTTTAACTAATGTTGGTAGGACTTGTTACCCGACCCATTTGTCATTATAATATTTCTATTGTATATATATATTATGTGGATATTATTCTGTATGTAACAAATTATTGGCAATAAAATATGTTTAACTCAAACACGGAACTCCTGTAACTATAGAACAAGATGCAGTAGGTTTA
Source organism: Cyrtodaria siliqua (assembly GCA_037043455.1). Lineage (NCBI taxonomy): Eukaryota > Metazoa > Mollusca > Bivalvia > Adapedonta > Hiatellidae > Cyrtodaria > Cyrtodaria siliqua. Next base: position 17,261 of record JAWPHD010022262.1, read on the forward strand.
CCTTTCAGCCCTCGATATAAAATGTATTTACCTTAGTATTTCAGCAAATTTCAAACTTATAATTATCTTTTTTTAAAATGGAAGTCAAATGTTCTCGCTTATAGTACACAGTGGCACAAATGCTTCAAATACAATTAAAGATGTTTATTAGTTCAGTGCCAGATTATACATAATATGCGTAATCTTTAATCAATGGAATTACGGTGTACGTGAGCCATATCCGCTTGCGGGAAAAGTCACACCTTTTCCAAGACGTTTGCATTACTGTTGGACTATGGAATATAAAAGCTTTTAGTTCTTTGAAGGATTTGTAAGGTCAGTCGTGATTGGTTAGCAGGATAATAATAGCACTGGGATGGTTGGGTGTGTTTGGCAAAGGCAAATACCCTTAATCAACGGTAACGTCATCTTAATGCGAAGTTAAATGGTTGTTATATATAGACATCAAGATACAGTAGTATACACAGGTTATTATATGCAACAAATGGAAACAAGTATTTTCCGAAACGTGATACGGATTATTTATTTGCTTAAGGCTTTATCAGTAATATATGTTCTATATTTGGACATGATCACTCAATACACGAATCTATACCCATCAGTGTAATTCCTCTTACAGGGTCACAGGGTCACTGAATATATCTTAATGTCTTCCGGCGTATACCAACTTTCAAGTAATTTGATCTTGACGGGTATTTCGCTATGAATTCCTGGGAAAGCTATCATTTAAATCAAAACTTATATTAAAATGCTATACTTAGAGCACACCATCTAGACAATGTATGACACATTGTTGAAAATTTTCATGAATGTAGGTGAGCAGATAGAGAGGTAAAAAAAAAATTATATATAAAAAATGAACCTGGTAGAAATGGATAATGTTATTTAGTAATGTATGCTACGTACGTATTTCATATGAAAGTAACACATGTGTAATACATATGAAAACTATTTTTTTACTAAATACCATTATCCATTTCTACAATAGTACTTTTTTGTATATAAATGAATATATATTTTATGCATCATAGTTTCATATGAAATACATATGTATACATTTCATATGTGCCACATGTGTATACTTTTAACATGAACAATATAAGTATCAGTTACATATGTGGCACATATGTAAATAACAATGTACCAATGAAAGTAACTTGCAAATAATAAGAAAGTAACACATATGTGGCACACGTGTGGCACATATGTAAATGACATGTACCAATGAAAGTAACTTGAAAAGACAGTTGTGATACAGAAAACTAAAAAAAAACAACATATAATGTATATGCTGTAATGATTAATGAAAACCTTATTATCAGGCCTGAAGGTCTCACACCTCAATTAATTTCCCCATATGGTTACTGTACAGCCTTTTCCAACATCTGAGCTTCAAAGCTGGGCAGCAGACATTGTTGGTGGTTTAATATCTTCAGTATAGCCAAGACCAGTAATTCAAAACAATAAAATACATAAGTTAGCCAGGTGGGGTTTTTTCACTCATGTATATGTGACCCCTATGGAAAATACAAAATGCATACACTGTCTAGCTGAATATGAGGTGCTTAGGTCAAAACACTTCTAAAATTTGAATGAAACCTCATTTTCTGTATTATTTGTCTTTTTACACTGCAGATATATGCTAAAGCAAAGAAAAACCTATTTTTCAAATTAAAAATTGCCTAAAATTGAGAATAAATAAATAAATCTGTTTTCCTTAGTAGTAAGTAACCGTAATCAACTGTTGTTAATGATATAAGCAATCACAAACACATTGTGTACAATATGCATAAGAACAGTAGCAATCGCAAGACCCTGGGGGTGAGAAAATCCCCCATGCGTAGTGGGCTAATTGGGAAGGCCGCTACGCACGAGGCAATCTGGAATCTCTTCTTTGGTCAGACACTCGTACCCCCCTATACAAAAAAAAAAAAAAAAAAAAAAAAAAAATCCGTGAGATTTCAGGGGAGGTAATAGAGGTGTGAGACCTGAACACCTCAGTCGCTGCAATATACGACTGTAAACCAGAACGGTATGCCACCATTAATGATTCAGAATTGTGTAATGATTAATATTCATTTTACTCGCAGGCTGATCAGTGTTTACAATGTCCGTCTGCTGATCAGTCATTTCCCCCAAAACACCCCTTTGTCACATAAATGGAATGGTCTTCATTCAAAGAAAGAACATTCCATTATATATATGTAGCGGGTGAAGGGTTAACGAACTGAGGTTATGCATAGTATGCTAATGAGTGTGTAGACGTGTTGATGACACATATTGGATTTGAAGGGTTGTGGAAGTGAGCTAGGACAAAACATCCTTTTCTTAATTCTACAGGTGTGCCGGCGTTTTTTCTCCGCGACTTTTTTGCTCAGAAAAAAATGTAGACAAACGGCGGTTTTTGTCCGAATTACGCTTTTTGTCCGCAGACTTTATAAAAAATCTGCTCTTTTTGTCCGAATTGCGCTTTTTGTCAGCAGATTTTTTTTAGAAAAGTGTCGCTTTTTGTCCGTAAGAAGTTTTTGTCCGCAGGAAACGGCGCTTTTTGTCCGAACGACGCTTTTTGTCCACAGGAAACGACGCTTTTTGTCCGCAGATACTTTGTTACTTTCCAGGCTTATATTCATATATACAGGATCATCTTTGTGTTACACTTGTATTACCTATTAATGCTGCTTAGTTTGTTAGAGGATATAGACTGTATTTACACTGTCCCGTTTTATTGGGTTGACAATAGGGTAAGCGTGAGGATTGGTGCACCCTAGAGCCTGGTTAAAACTCTAGCGGCCGGTTTGCCACTGACCGTTTCAAGGCGGTACCCCTATTGTCAACCCTTATATGTTTGTGATGTCACATACATTACCTCTTATTCATCCTTGTAATTGTTGTTTGTTTCTAGTCATGTTTTTGGTTGACTGTGGTCCTTGAATGCTGCACATCTACGAATACTTCTTTTGCTTTTACTTATGTAACTCGCGAAAATAAACTCAATTTCTTCAGCTATGCTTTCATTCAAGTCTGCCACTGGTTCAAGTGTTCGCAGAGAAAATTGTTATGACTGTTACTTTGCAAAAACAAACCATGGACATGATGTCAAATCAGAGTCAGCATGGGCAGGCACAAGTTGTGGTAAAATATCGGCATGCTTTTTTTCCTGTCGCTCCAATGACTATACCACAATTCGCTGTAGACTTTCCATTATATAGTAGTGAAGAAATAGGTAACATGTCAGTGTCATCGCATTCAACCTGTATTATTCTCCCGCTTGCAGTAATTACAGTTTGCACAGTGCCCCTCTGAGCCATGGCCATGTCGACTGGATGAACTTATTTGATCATATATATATATATCATTTAGTTGCCCAGGCTTGTGGCACCCTTTAGGTTAATCCGTGCCTTCTCTGACCCTAAAAGCCTTCTTTTTCTTCTTTTTTTTGTGTGGCTTTTTACGGTCAGAGGAACTCCTATAGTGAAAACGCGGGGATGACTGAAAAACCACAGTCATGCACTTTCAACGATGTTTGCGGCGTCGGGTCGATTTTTTACGAAAATTTAGCTTAACAGATCTATCAATTATGCTTATTATAACAAGTTACAATGATAAAACTGCACCTTTATCGATTGTAGTAACACAATAAAACATTTATGTTTTGAAGTACACTATCCGCTATATTGCAATTTTGCATATTAATTAAATTCCCGTGACATTTTCGCGCGATGTGAAGGCATTCATATTCCCCTCTTCAAATAAGTCCACTATCAATTGACAACATCGATGGATTTTTGGAGTGAAACGAACTCTTCTCGGAGCATAATTAGGGTCTCAACTTTAAAGATAAACAATTGGATGTTGTTCAGAGAATTGCGAGTGCCAAAAGAAAATGTTGATCGCAGTTTTGAAATTGTCTGAATTTTGCGGGAAATATTTATCAGCGCACCGGTCACGATCACGTGACATTTGACCTGTTGGAAATTTAATATTTTTTAACTTTGTCTGTAAAGGTTGACCCTTACAACTTTATTAAGATGAATATAACAAATATTTCGGTTCAGATAGGTAAATAAATATATTGATAATCGCTTTAGATGCTTGAATTGTTAATTCAATGCATACTTTCTTAGGTATATTTACTAAAACCAAGAGTGTAGCTCCTCTCCCGCGAGGTTTTTACTATAGGAACCGCTCTGACCGTACACAGCCAGATGAAATATCAAAATCGCAAAAAGGGCTGGTAAGGTCAGAGAAGGTTCGGATTACCTTTAGGTAGAATACAGGTGTCGTTCCATTGAACATACATAATATAAAACATATATTGCATAGCTCATATACCCGGCTGTAAGAAGTAGGGCAAGATGGCGTCGACAGCCAATACGCGCAGAGGTCAGTCGGCCACTGTCTGCTCTAAAAAATAATACCATGATAAAGATAGGATGAACACGACCTAAATAATGTCTTCCTACCAAAGTTTAGTTGTGCTATTACGAGCAATTCTGCTCTTTAATAACCCTATTAGATCATCCGCATATGTAAACATGCTGTGCAGAACTTCTTTAGTGACTAGTTTAAGGGCACTGGTGTTCTGTGGGAGTTCTTTTTGGTGAGCATACACGCTACGCCTTCAAAATATTAATTCAGTACCTCTTTAAATACCTCTTTACATTCATTAGTTGCCATAATCACGCCAACACGACCAACACATTCATTAGTTGCCATAATCACGCCTACACAACCAACACATTCATTAGTTGCCATAATTACGCCTACTCAACCAACACATTCATTAGTTGCCATAATCATGCCTACACAACCAAAACATTCATTAGTTGCCATAATCACGCCTACAAAACCAACACATTCATTAATTGCCATAATCACGCCTACACAACCAACACATTCATTAGTTGCCATAATCACGCCTACTCAACCAACACATTCATTAGTTGCCATAATCACGCCTACACAACCAACACATTCATTAGTTGCCATAATCACGCCTACACAACCAACACATTCATTAGTTATCATAATCACGCCTACACAACCAACACATTCATTAGTTGCCATAATCACGCCTACAAAACCAACACATTCATTAGTTGCCATAATCACGCCTACACAACCAACATATTCATTAGTTGCCATAATCACGCCTACACAACCAACACATTCATTAGTTGCCATAATCACGCCTACTCAACCAACACATTCATTAGTTGCCATAATCACGCCTACACAACCAACACATTCATTAGTTGCCATAATCACGCCTACACAACCAACACATTTATTAGTTGCCATAATCACGCCTACTCAACCAACACATTCATTAGTTGCCATAATCACGCCTACACAACCAACACATTCATTAGTTGCCATAATCACGCCTACTCGACCAACACATTCATTAGTTGCCATAATCACGCCTACACAACCAACACATTCATTAGTTGCCATAATCACGCCTACACAACCAACACATTTATTAGTTGCCATAATCACGTCTACTCAACCAACACATTCATTAGTTGCCATAATCACGCCTACACAACCAACACATTCATTAGTTGCCATAATCACGCCTACAAAACCAACACATTCATTAGTTGCCATAATCACGCATACACAACCAACACATTCATTAGTTGCCATAATCACGCCTTCACAACAAACACATTCATTAGTTGCCATATTCACGCCTACTCAACCAACACATTCATTAGTTGCCATAATCACGCCTACACAACCAACCCATTCATTAGTTGCCATAATCACGCCTACACAACCAACACATTCATTAGTTGCCATAATCACGCCTACACAACCAACACATTCATTAGTTGCCATAATCACGCCTACACAACCAACATATTCATTAGTTGCCATAATCACGCCTACACAACCAACACATTCATTAGTTGCCATAATCACGCCTACTCAACCAACACATTCATTAGTTGCCATAATCACGCCTACACAACCAACACATTCATTAGTTGCCATAATCACGCCTACACAACCAACACATTCATTAGTTGCCATAATCACGCCTACACAACCAACACATTTATTAGTTGCCATAATCACGCCTACTCAACCAACACATTCATTACTATTTATACACTCCACCACTTTGTCGAGGAATTTAAGGTGTTTCCACATGATAGTAATCATCGCATGGTACATAGATAGCCTACTGCAGTAATTAAAGGGACACATGGCAATCTTTAATTTTTAAAAACTCACGGCGTCCCGCTAGTTTTTCTGCATAACTAGTTTTTCTGCATAACTTGCATTTGTTCAATCATTAATGTTAATTAGAGGAATAGTATTAAGCAATTTTATTTTGCATATTATTAATTTTCGATATTATTGCACCAATAATATATTAAAACTTAGGCAAAATAGTGAATACTTAAAATCTGATTTATTTAAATGTTACCAGGGTAAAAGTACAAATGATACTGGATATCTAAATCGAGACACCCCTTTCAAACACTTCAAGAATGCCGTGTGTCTCTTTAATGTGTGCATTCTGCACTGGTATAAACATGTTTTATTTTAGCATTTTTATAACATATATATTTTAGTACAATGCGTAGTTAATAGGACTGGTCTGATAATACTATAATACGATAGCAAGCCTATTGTGACAACCATCACGATAGCGTACCTGGAATAGTTTAAAGCAGTAAGGTCCCAAGAAAAAAAGTAGAGGTCAGAAATTAATTGATTCCTGGACCCTCACAACCTAGTCGTGTACATCATACTCTATATCCTAGCTAATGTAGAACTCGTTTTAAATACTTCTATTTACTTTATGGCAAAGGTGATTTGAAAAATGAATTCTTAGACCCCCAAAACCTACACACCGTACACACCAAAATGATGGCCCCGGCTCATGTAGAAGTTAAGATGCTATGGCGGCCATCTTGTTTATATGCATTTATCTGAAAAGTAAAGTGAGGTGTAAAATGGATTCCTTGGATATCCTAAACCTGGTCATAGACACCCAAATGATGGTCCTAGCTAATGTAGAAACCGCGATATTATCGTTTAAATGCCACGGCAGCCATCTTGGCGGCCATCTTGTATGTTTTAATCGCCTCAAGGCTGCCAATGTGGTTTTATTCAGATTCAGAATAGGATATCGTAAATATATTAAAACCACCAAGGAAACGTGTGCAGACGATGCGTTTGGATTTTGTCGTCTGCTGCTTGGCTATATTTATACGATGGTTAGGGTTAAATAATCTGATATTAGGATACTAATATTCAAATTCTCCTATTTAAAATCTATTTGATGATAGCATATACTGTATATATTCGCATAATATAAATATACTTTAAACAACCCAAATTTAAACGTGTTGCCTGATCAACTTTAAAAGCATGACATGCATAATTATCATAAGTAATGTAAATATGAAAAAATTGTTTGCATATCTAAGAGCCGAAAAATCACTGGTGGAGAGTAAGTGTTCCCAGCGACCAATCAACTTATCTTAAACTTATTTTACCACCAGCCTTCCTTCCTGGATCCAAAACGGTGTTTATAAAGCCTTCTCGACTGAATTGTATAATAAGAACTCAAGTATAGATATATTTAAAAAACAACACTTCTATCAATGTAAGCGTTATTATTTATAAAAGCTTATTAAAGTATGTAAGGGGCAAACGTCAATCATTTTTTGTAAGCTAGAGGCGTCGCTTCGGGTTTTCTACTTCAGTATATTTACACATATCATTATTTCTTATTGTTTGAATATGTCAAAGCAAATTGCCATTGCATATTACTAAGTGTTGATCATATTGCAACAACAATATCTTTAATGGTAGAATGATAATAACTGAAAACGGTATTTAGTTAATTATATGCAAATAGGACCTTACGCACTCGCACAGAGGTATGAAAGCACCAATTATTTTCCCCATAGACACCAATGTTAAAGTGTCATATATTAATGATTTGCTGCAAATTCAACTCAAGTATGGATAATGCAGCAGTGTAATGTTCATATAGAAAACTATTTTTCCACTTGAAAAATTACCAGAAAACGTGGGGTCACAAGACATGTAAGAAAGTTCTTGTTTGTTTACTAAACAGGTCAAGGGTACAGCTTTTTTTATTGATCGACTGTTTTCATTGCTCACAAAGTGTAAGCATAGAGTCGAAATTTCGAAAATGTTCATCAGTAATCCAGTAAAACCTATTAATACGCTTCTTATACATATAACCACAAAATCGAATAGAAATGGGCAGTTTTCCCCTGCCCATTTCCATCGAAAAAGAAGGGATTACTTTTTATTATAGGAACTACATTCGATACACCTCGGAGGTTTACATGTAATTGGTGGTGGTAAACCACAGAGCACATGCAGAAAACGTAATTTAGACATTT
>JAWPHD010022263.1:0-25659 GCA_037043455.1 Cyrtodaria siliqua
ATCATCACATCACACAACAACACACAGATAAAAAGTCCAGACTCTATTGCACCCATATGAGACAAGACTCCGCAAGGGGCTTGTCTGTTACACAATATTATGAAATCCATATTAATTACTATTATGAGTTTATGATAATGATGCAACCAAAAACGTTAAAATAAAAACTAGATATATAGCAGAACTAAAGTGGATGAAAAACTTGCAGACATCATTTCCACTGGGCCTTAATGATAATATTTATCAACAAGGAAATATTTCAAACGAGCCTATATTGACATTTTTGCTATATTTTCCATTTGAAAGCGTAAAGTTGGAGTAGACGAAAAGCAAAACAGACTCCAACGATGTACTGGATTCCTAAATTACACAAACAAACGTCCGTTTTATTTCCAATTCTAGTTCTTGCACCACTACAAATATCTCCAAACTTTTAACATTTTGTCTTATTGCCGTTAAAGATCATGTTAAGCAATACTGATCTATAGCTTATGAAAACTCTGGGATTAATGTATTCTGGTCTATTAAAACTTCAGGCGACGTTCTTGATAAAATTTGCAATAAACTAAATTTTTCTAAATTATATACAGTTTTACCACACAACTTTATCGAAGTCAAGCTTATTGCTCTCATTCAAAAAACTTTTGCTAGGGAAAATACTACATTTTTGTCCTGTAACAACATTAAAGCGTTTTTTACTGACAGCAGTTTGACAGTTACACTATGTGGACTTGTTTATTTACACTGTCCGTTTTATTGGGTTGACAGTAGGGTAAGCGTGAAGTTTGGTGCACCTTAGAACCGGTTTAAACCCCCAGCGGCCTTTTTTGCCACTGACCGTTCCAATGCGGTAGCCCTATTGTCAACCCTTTTGTGTTTGTGATGTCGTATTTGGCCTTTTATTCAGCTTTAAATGAGTTCTTTGTTTCTGTGTGTGTTTGTGACTGACTGTCGTCCTTGAATGCTGCTTTTCCTGTTCGATTTTTATATCTATATTTACCATGAAGTTTGTGAATCACTTATTTTACTATTAGATAATATTTTCGTTAGGTATGGAACTAGCGTTTATTGACAAATTGTTGGTATCACTATAGGTGCGAACTGTGCACCCCTTGTCGCAGATTTATTTTTATATTGCCATGAAAGAGATTTCATGTTGAGTCATTCACCAGATATCCAAGCAGATGTTATTGAAGCCTTTAATGACACCTCTCGGTATCTGGATGACATATTAAACATTGACAACCCTTTCTTTTCTACTATGGTTAATAATATATATCCTAAAAAACGTCAACTTAACAAAGCTAAAATTTCTGATACTAACGCTTCTTTTCTCGTTTTACACCTCTCTTTTGTTAATGATGAAATAATTAGCAAAATATATGACAAGAGATTTAATTTAATTTTGATATTGTTAATTATCCCCATTTAGATGGGAATGTTCCCCCGATCAACTTCTTATGGGGTCTATGTGTCTCAACTTATTCGTTTTTCTAGAGCTTGCACTCGAGTTGAGGACTTTAATATGTGTAATCTTTGTGCAACTAAACATCTACTCCATCAGGGCTACCGTTACCATAAACTTCGTAAAATCTTTGCAAAATTGTATTATCGTAACCATGATCTTCTTTCTAAATATAAAATTAATTTAAGAACGCTTCTGCGACAAGGACTATCACAACCTGACTTCTATGTTAACGTGATTTACAAACTTCGTAAGATTCTTCGTCATGATCACTTCCATACTATCTTTGTTAAACTTGTTAAAAGGTTTATCAAAAGAGGTTATGACCCTATCATTTTTCAATGCACTGCATGCTTGGTGGTGGACCCTTTTACAGTTCGCCACTATGCTTTCCTCTTTAATTGTGCGATTACCGGACAGGTTGTGGAACCTATGATGACGTCTACATAAAGCCCAAAAGGACGTTTGATGTTTGTCTGCGATTGTGTCTTGTCGTGTATCAGTGGTTTATTCTCTTATTGCTCTGGCTTCTTCCAAGTCACTGAGTACCTTCTTTGTGGCTTTCTTTTTTATTTATATATACACGAGCATCTTTGTGAAATACTTATATTGCTTATTGATGCTGCTTTGTTGGTTAGAGACTAGTTCATGGCGGGATTTCTTTATTTACACTGTCCCGTTTTATTGGGATAACATTAGGGTAAGTGTGAGGTTTGGTGCACCCTAGAATTGGTTTAAACTCCAGCGGCCTTTTTTGTCACTGACCGTTCCAAGGCGGTATCCCTAGTGTCGACCCTTTTTGTGTTTGTGACGTCATATGCCTTTATTCCTCATTAACATTGCCATTATGTTTGTCGTTTTGCGTGTCTTGGGTTCTTTCTGTGTTCTGTGAAAGCTGCATTTCCTGTTCGACTTTTATACTTGTTTTTATTGATACTGGTGGCAAACAGTCATTTCTCCATAGCGTTAGAAAGTGCATTGAGGTATACAGATTTGACAGTGGATATCATTATAATAATTATTATTTATCATTCCGCATAATTTCGAAGTGAAAAAAATCATCTATAAGTTGTTAATATATCAAAGAATCATATTAAACCGAATACTGAACGAAAATCGCTCGATTTAAAAAACAACAAATTATTTTAGTTCATCTGCCTCATCCGAAATGGGAATACATTAATTTAACAATCTATTTTTTATTGTTTGGTACTCGACTTTACTTGAAGTAATTCAGCACAAGAAAAATTGACGCATAGCATCAAGTCGCCGCAGAAAATTTTGTATTAAAAGAATTAACCAAACAGTACAGCGAAAAAGCAGAATGCAGCAAATATTGTAGTAATGCACATTATGATACAGTACTGAAATAGAAAGTCCAGACTGTATTGTGCCTATGCCATTAGGGTATCCTTAATTAAGGAAGTTAATATATGAGAAACAAAAACGAGAGATTGTGATTAACACTTAACAAACAATCAACACAATGTGCTGTACAGTATATATGATTTACTTACAGTATATATGATATATTTACAGTATATATGATATACTTACAGTATATATTATATACTTACAGTATATATGATATATTACAGTATATATGATTTATTTACAGTATATATGATATATTTACAGTATATATGATAATTTGTTCATTTATGTGAAAGTTCTTTGAATACGAATTAAACCTCTAAGGAACAATTTTCATATTATTGAAAATAACTGATTTAAAACAAATTCCTACCGATCTACTTTTTTTTTGATCACCCTTTATTCTCCCCGTAAATAGGTGTGTGATGGTCGGGGAGGACCATCCCACCACACACCTTACACATATATAGAGGATCTTAAACGAGTTCCCATTTCATATAAGATTTATGAAACGAGTTATGAATTATTTTCGTAAATCTTATATGGAATGGAAAGAGTTTAAGATCCTTTTTTATCACATAAACATTGCAATCAAATTAGTAAAAAATAATTCAAATGTACATAGATCCGCCACGACGTCAGACACAATTAGCGCCAAAACGTCATAAAATATGTGACGTCGTAACGTCGCGTCTCACACATAACGTTGCGTATAAAAGAGTTCGTGTTTTACCTCTTTACAAAATAGCAGTTTACGCCAACTTTTTAACAAACAACAACAATTTTTCGTAATAACGTGCATTGTTTTTATAAGCTGTCACAAATAATAAGTTTATGACTCAGATCTGGGTGAATATTATTATCTGATCACTGTCTCATTTCATTTCATTTTTTTTTCGAAAAAGAGAATTGAGCATGCTACTAATAGCCATGACTATGAACATGTGATTTTAAATATGTTTGGGATAACGATAAAAAAATGGAATACATTGAAAGTCTTAGTAAAAGCGATGTGTGTGAAAATTTATTACTGTTAAATAATAAGTTAGAGCACTGCGTGAGCAATGTTGATATCGATACATGTATACAAGATTTAATGCAATTATTGATGATGTGTCTTCACCTTTGTTTAACGAAAGCTTTATTCGAATAACGACATTCAAACATTCGGCGTTTGTAACAAAAATGATAATCCTTGGTATAATGACGAATGTAAATGAAAGAAAATTTGATTTTTTGTACATGTTAGATAAGTATAGGGAGATAAAGCGACGATAACAGAATGAATATGGTAAGGGCTAGATCGACTTACAAATCAACCTAAGAAAGTACAGAACATTATATGATAGAGATAAAGACTTCTTTATTTGTGAAAGCTAGATATCAAAATGCTAAATTATATTGGCGTATGTTAAAGACACTGCAGGAATAAATCATCAAATATACCGCTGTCTCTTTTGAACAGTATTTTAAAGCTATAAATGATCCAGAGGATGTATTTTTCACTCCTGACGATGATATTTTATATTTAATGAAAGATATAGCAGAACGAATTTAGTATTATGTTCGATGAATTAAATGTCATCTTTTCAGAAAGAAGAGGTAATAAAGTCAATTAAACAATTAAAAACAAATCGATCTGCTGATCCGAATTACTTATAAATGAATTATTTTTAACCGACAAGATATTTTAACACCGACTTTATGTAAAATGTTTAATATATTGTTAGATAAAAGGTTTACTTTCCAGATGTTTGGTCAGAGGGATATATTATTCCATTACATAAACAGGGTAGTATACATAGCGTTGATAATTATAGAGGTATTACCCTGCTCAGTTGTTTAGGAAAGTTTTTTACTAGAGTGTTAAATATAGATTATCTGAAAGGGCGGAAAAGTACAGTGTTTTAATTTAAGCACAGGCGGGATTTAGGTCGGGTATGAGTACTGTCGATAACAATTTGTTTTACATGGTTTAATTACGCATATACTGAATCGTGGAGGGGGGGGGGGGGGGGGGGGGGGGGGGGGGGGGGGGGGGGGGGGAATTTATATATTGTGTATTTATCGATTTTAACAAACCATTCGATTACGTTGTTAGAGATAACTTATGGTACAAGTTAACCCAATTTGGAATTAGAGGGAAAATTCTTAACATAGTTAATCGATGTATACAACTGTTAAATCTAAAGTAAAATTTTGTAAGAGTTATTTTGCATGTTAGGTGTCAGGCAAGGCGAATGTTTGTCACCTTTTCTTTTTTCCATGTTTCTTAACGATATTGAAAGTGAATACTTACTTAGTGGACTAGAAGGATTAGATGTCAATATGTTTAAAATATGTATGCTTTTATATGCGGATGATATAGTTATATTTGCTAATTCACCCGAAGAGTTACAGGAAAGTCTTAATATATTATCAAATTATTGTAGTAAATGGAAATTAAAAGTTAATTCGACAAAAACAAAAGTAATGATATTTAGAAAAGGGGAATGTTGCCAAGAAATTTAGCATTTTATTACGAAGACAGAGTTATAGAAACTGTCAGTAAGTTTACTTATTTAGGAATGGTTTTTTCTACTGGTGGATCTTTTACAGAAGCTCAAAATACTCTTTCGGGTCAAGCGCAAAAGGCAATTTTTAAAATGAACAAATACTTATACAAATTTACATTTATTTCACCAAAACACAAATTGGACCTTTTTGATAAGTTAATTACACCAATTCTGAACTATTCATGTGAGATATGGGGGTTTATACAAGCAAATCCTATTGAACGAGTCCATTTGCAGTTTTGTAAAAGGATTTTAGGGTTAAAAAGACAACACAAAAAGATTTCATATATGGTGAGTTGGGAAGAACATCATTCATTACTAAGAGATATCTCATTATTATAAAATATTGGTTTAAAACTTTTACAACTGAGGGAACAAAATATGTTAAAATTGTGTATAATATGATGTTAAGTGACTTGGAATTATATCCACAAAAGGTTAACTGGGCATCGCTTGTTAAACATTTATTGGCTTCACTAGGTTTTTATTATGTATGGATCCAACAAGGAGTTGGAAATGAAAAGATTTTTTATTAACGTTATTAACAAAGACTAAATGATCATTTTATTCAAATTTGGAATCATAGGTTGCAGAGCTCAAGCAGAGCTGTTTTCTACAACAGTATTGCAATTTTTAAATTTCAGCCATATTAAGAAAATATAAACATGTACACATTTTGTCAATCAGTTACAAAACTAAGAGTTTCATCTCATAGATTAAAAATTGAATCTGGCAGATGGGTTAAACCTATTAGAATACCTGTTACGAGAGAACGTGTGATCTTTGTAGAGTGTTAGAAGATGAGTTTCATTTTTGTATTAGAGTGTGTAACGATTTTCGGAGTTAAGGAATCAATATATATCTAAATATTTTTGGAAACGTCCTAACATGATTAAATTTACAGAATTAATTAACTCAACAAATAAAGTTAGAATTCGTAAATTAGGTATATTTATTTATGAAGCTTTTAAATTAAGAAATGAACTGTTATATAGAATATAACTGTAATTTTTCGAACAACGAGTGTACGTGTGAGGTGCGCGCGTGCATGTGTATATGAATAAATGAAATTGTAAATAATATGTAAATCTCTATGTACAGTTGTTAACACCTTCTCAATTACACATGATTGCATAATGGCTTATGAAAGTTATATTGTGATATAATATATACTTACCGTTTTCATATAAATATACATGTATATGTAGTAATGCACTGCTACCATGTTATACTTTGTATTTGTATCCTCACGGGCTTTATAGCCTATTGGAAATTTGAAATGAAAGTATCTATCTATCTATAATAAATAAAATTTGAGTTAATAAACTTGAGTAGTGTTACAGGTTTCACTCAACCAATCAAAATCGTTCCAGGTTGTATTACACGTGTGTCATACAATAGGATTAGTACTAGAGTAACGTGTTCTGGACGTTTGTATCACCTCGAGTAGGTAAATGCCAGAACAAGAATCACACGAGAGGCGTAGCCTCGAGTGTGATCCTGATCTGATATTTACCTACGAGAGGTGATACAAACTTCAGAACACGTTACTCTAGTAATGAGCCTTTTATTATATACCACTTACAAATCATTAACACATAAATATTTGCATTGCTATTGCATACACATTCAATAAAGCATATTATTTCTCGATAAAGTGCAGCGGGAAAATGTATGTAGTTTTGAGGTGTTGGTGTTCATTGGTCTGACCTACTTGTTTTGTTTGTATGACGTAACGTCGTCTTGACGTTCTCGCGCATAGTGGCGTAAAATTTGCTCAAATCATTGGAAAAACCGCTGTTCTATTTTTAGTAAGATAGTGATACTAATACTATTTTTAGTAGCATAGTGATAACCTGTAGTGTGATACAGGTTGTTGTATTCCATTGTAAGAAAATGAAGGTACTATGTATATATTATTGATAGGTATATAATAAAATATAATATTAAATGGGTGTTCGACACTGCTAACAAGGGACGTTATGTGATAAAATGATATATCTTAAGAAATTGATGAAGATTCATATGAGCACAAAGTACTAGCATATTATCATTATTCAATTAAAATGTAAACTAATAGTTATACTGCATGTTGCAATAGATGCAGTTAATATGTTTATTTTTAAGTATTTTAGCATGTTAAACAACAGAAAAAAATAAGAAAAAAATAGTGAAGATGTAAGTTTTCTTACTCTGTATGTTAACCCCAATGCAGCCCCTCACAACAGGCAACATATGAGCATTGATTAAAATATCAACTTTAAAAATGATGCGGTCTTAGTTCGGCTGAATTGGCCTATGCAAACACTTTTTATTCTGATAGAATTACCTTTTATCACATTATTTGCTGAATATTTCATACAATGAATTACATAATATTACAAAAACTCATTTTGTAATAAATATATTTTAGGGAGGTTCCGAAAATGTCTTTGTATTTTTGCAAGTGTTGATAGAAAGGTTATAGATTGTTGTATATAATGGCTATTTCTTTAAGTACTTTAATTTTATGGATTTATTAAATAATAAAAAAGGCAGTTATATATTTTCGCGTGCACGAGAATCGAACCCTTGATATCGTGCATTGAAATTAGGGCACCTAGGCGACTAATCACTAGACCACCGCGGAATGTTATATTGGTATGTCAAATGTATGTGATTATATTATATTCAGTCAGTCAACGCCAGCAACTAATTGGTTGTCTTGTACGATACGTTGCTTTATGCCGATAATGTATTGCGGGAAACCAGCATAGAAATAATCGAGACTGTACTGCACTAGTCCTGATCATCTTCGACGCTTGATTGTAGTAACAAACGTTTGTGGTTTACCACCACTAATTAGATGTAAGCCTCCGAGGTGTAGTCGAATGTAGTTCCTATAATAAAAAGCAATCCCTCCCTTTTTGATGAAAACGGGCATTATAAGTAGGGGGAAACTGCCCATTTCTATTCGATTTTGTGGTTGTATATATAAGAAGCGTATTAATAAGTTTTACTGGATCACGAAATTTCGACTCTATGCTTACACTTTGTGAGCAATGAAAACAGTCAATCAATGAAAACAGCTGTACCCTTGACCTGTTTAATAAACAAACAAGAACTTTCTTACATGTCTTGTGACCCCTCCTTTTCTGGTGATTATTCAAGTGGAAAATTAGTTTCCTATATGAGCATTACACTGCTGCATTATCCATACTTGAGTTCATCATTAATATGTGACACTTTAACATTGGTGTCTATGGGGAAAATAATTAGTGGTATAATACCTATTGTTTTGAAAATAAGCAGGCGTCGCAGATGATCTAGACTGACTAGTACTGCAAAGCACTGTAAGACCATATTTTTCCCAGATCACATTTTTCACACGTGTGAAGAATAGGATCCTATTCGTCACAGATGTGAAGAATGGGATCTAATTTTTCACACAACACAGTCACATATTTCACATTTCCTGTGAAATTTGTGATCGATGAAGGTTTTTGATGTGACATGAAATCGCATTCTTCACATTTCAATATTAATGTGCAATTTTACCAAAAATGTGCATTTTTACATCTGAATCGCATTTTTCACATATTGCTAGGTTATGCACTGCGAAATGTATTTACCGTAAGACGTATGCTATTAGGTTCCTTTCCATAGAAACTGATCCATCAAAAAGGGTTAACGTATATTAACTTGCGAAACCTTTTTGGGAGTTGTTGCGGTAGCGCAGTTGGTAGCGTGGTCGAATTTGTTGTTGGTAGGCGCTGTCGCCGTAGCGTTGCGGGTTCGATCCCGGCTAGTGCCAAACTAAATTGTAATTTATGTTCACTATGGTATGGTACATGTCCGTGTGTTAGCATTTCGTGTCTGGGCTGTAACTTTGTAACGAAATGAGGAATTTTTAAATATCTTGGCACAAATATTCACATATGAAGGCGATGTGCAGAGCGCATGCTTCGACCGCGTCGGGTCAGTGTCAAGGTCACACATTGATGTAAGAAGACATTTGATTATCCATATCTCCTAAATCCCTGAAAGGATTTTCATGAAACTCGGGCATGTATGTCCATCATCTCATCGCTGCGTGGCCGAGTGGTTAGTGCGTTGGACTTGCGATCGGAGGGTCGTAGGTTTGAACCCCACTCGGAACACGTCCATGATAAAACTGGTATGAAGCAAAGGAAATAATTAAATAATTATTCTATACATGTATATCAAACAATTATCACTATAACAGAGACCAAAATCCCTGTTGTAGGAGCCAACATCTATAATCAATGAATACGGGTCTCATTCCGTATTCATGAGCACCATGTGTAAGAATGGTCGTAGGCAAAACATGTTATCCTCTATAAATATAGACAAGTATTATTATCGAGAAAACGTGCAGAACCCATGTTCCAGGCGCGTCGGCTCAGGGTCACGGTCACGGTTGAAGGTCAAATATCCTAGCCCAGGATTTGGCTTATATTTCGTGTCCGCTCCTAAACCCCTTGAAGAATTTTCATAAAACTAGGTTCTAATCTTCACCTCATCGAAGCGACGTGCAGAACCTACGTTACAGGTGAGTCAGCTCAAATTAAAGGTTGCGGTTGCAGGTCAAAAATTCGAGTCCAGGATTTCGTCTCCGATCCATATCTCCTAAACCACTTGTAGGATTTTCATGAAACTTGGTTCAAATCTTCACCTCATCATGCATGAGGAAGTTATAGAGCAGACACGTGAAAACGGACCAACAGGACAGACTCACGGAATCGAGCAATCCTACATGTTTTACCGCATAGCTTAGCCAAGATGTCCCTATTTAAAGCGGTCACATTGGCCAACAAGGAAAGAGATGTTGCTATACATGTATCAAGTACAATATATTTTTGTAAACATACATGCCCCTACTGGTCGTGGACAACATGTATACAACATTTGAGAATCACAGCACAATCGTTCTTAAGTGATAGAAAATGTATTCTTGGCCAAGGTCATCTTAATATTGACCTACTGATCTCATTATTAAAAAGGGTTATCTACTGGTCATGTCCAAACTGCATACCAAAATTACGGATCCTAGGCGCAACTGTTCTTGAGTTATTGATTTGTCCCAGGTGGAGCGACCTTGAACTTTGACCACTGACCTCAAAATCAGTAGGGATCAACAACTGGTAATAATGAACCTCCATACCAAGTTATGGAGACAGGCAGACGGACGGACGGACAAACGTCGAAGGCAAAACAATAACAATTTAATATCGACCCCTCAAGATGATGATGATGATGATGATGATGATGATGATGATGATGATGCCATAAATACGTTGCAACACTAAAAGGCACGGACAGAATCTGTGAAAAATGTGATTTTCTTGTTAACCCCCTTTTTGGACAAACACATATGTCACATTTGAAAATGTGAAGAATAGGATCTTATTCTTCACAAGTGTGTGAAAAATGTGATCTGGGAAAAATATGGTCCTACAAAGCACTATCGCAAACTTGTCGCTAGAAGGGGCCAACTATAATGGGGTGTCGCCATTTTGAAAATGACGCCTAAATACAACTCAAACAAAAGGTATTTTCCCATCATATTTGCTTTATTTGTAATTTATCATCGACTTTGCTTAAAAATGACTTTAAAGCATTATTACCTATATCTGTGTCACTTTACCATTGACCCCGAACATATTCGGCTTCGTATCTCGTCTATGGAATTGACATAAATTGACTAAACTTAATTTGTTCAGTATATTTATGTGACATACTCTTCCAATACTGCTTTTATTCCCTACTGACAAGGACTTTTTTGAATTATTAATAACCTAAGCACGTAGCTATCATTTATTTATTTTCGATATTTCCTCTTTACAGAGATTAATATTTGCAAATGTGCAGTGCGCAATAACATGTAATAATGAACGAATGCAATTGTGAATCATACAGATAACTAATGTACAGGAATCAAAACAACATGTTCAATTCAATGGACAAATGCAACAAATAGAGACGGAAAATTACAGCACAAAGAACGATAGATCATAAAAATTATGGAAAATGTTATACATACACAATGATATTAATTATAAAGATAGATATCTTTATTTACAATTTCCAATTTCAATGACATAGATACCCGCTGTCTAGTGAAGACAAACTCTGACAGTCAAACTACAAGCCACGCAGTCCCAGTAAATGAAAATACTTTACTGACGGTGCGTATTACCAATGTGCTTGCATTCTTCACCAAAAAAACGTGTCTAAATACAATGGTCCGTATATACATTTATATGAAAACATTAAGTATATACTGAAAGGAAAAAGAAACACAGGGTGCGTATTTCCGCTATATATTGCATATACTGCGCACTTAATTCCATATATATTCCAAGGAAATCCCAAGATTTTTTGTAAAAAATAAATTGCAGTTAGTTAGAGAAAGGACACAACTGTGATGTTGTAGACGTTTTAATAACAGTACACGTTGTAACAAGAAATTCATAAATGCTGAAGTTCCTCTTTGAAAAATTGAGCCAGTTCAGTACTGTATTTAATGTTAAGTGATTGCAACATTTAAAGTTTGCTCACCTGCTTGAGCCAAATGCGCATTCTGACGATAATGAAACTTTAAAGGGGTAACCATTGGTATGTTTAAACCTTCTTTCTAAAAGGACAGGCCTAATGTCGCCCTGTACCATTCGATTAATAGTAGCATATTAAACATACAATATATAGCGGAAATACGCACCCTGCGTTTCTTTTTCCTTTCAGTATATGTTATATCACAATATACATTACAAAAGCCATTATGCAATCATGTGTCTCTATATCACTCGCAGTTCCAGTTGTTATTGCAAATGTTTTCACTATATCACTATGTACGCTATGTCGCCTTTCGTAAGACCTACGTTTAAACAATCGTCAACAAAGCTGTATGCATTTCTTTATGTAAAACTAGTTCATATAATATAGGTTTAAACAATCGTCAACTAAGCTGTACGCATTTCTTTACGTAAAACTAGTCCATATAATTTAGGTTTAAACAATCGTCAACTAAGCTGTACGCATTTCTTTACGTAAAACTAGTCCATAAAATATAGGTTTAAACAATCGTCAACAAAGCTGTGTCGGACCATATTCGGCCGAATATGGTACAAATGTACCATATTCGGACCGAATATGGTACAATTTTCGACCGAATATGGTACAAACATTGTACCATATTCGGTTGGAATAAGTTTGTCTATGCTCGCCAAAACGTATTTGGTACATACCAAAAAAACTCATAAAATGAAAATGGCCTACGTATATGGTACATAAATTATGTATTTCTTAATAAATGAAATAGTCTGCCAATGTGTAAACTTTTTTTCAAACTCAAATACATTGTATTAACCTAATATTGGAAGTGACAAAAGTATCATCATCATCATCATCATCATCATCATCATCGTCGTCGTCGTCGTCGTCGTCGTCGTCGTCGTCGTCGTCGTAACTAGCAGTAACAGAAACAGCTAACCTAACCACACTTTACATGGATTTTGCTGGTTGTGTAACTGTTTCGCCGGCTAGCTCAGTCGGTTGCGCGTCAGATTGGCACGCAGGCGGCCTGGGTTCGATTCCCGGGCGGGCCAGATACTTTCGTGGAGATTGGTCACGAAATGATTTCTACGGCCATTCTTCCCCTACCGCTGTTTCAAGTAGGGCAGTTGTCAATTACTGGCGAATGTATCTGCTTAGTACTGGTTACTAAGTACTAGTACTCTAAGACTAGAGACGTGCTTGCTCCAGGTAACTCTGTAAAAGTTTGAGGATTATCGCATTTTGGTTGTGTTCATAGAGTGTGAACTTGTAAGGGTAAAGGTAGGCGAGCAAATCCATGAAGCGCGCCAGCGCTTCTTGGAAAATTTGATCTTATCATCATTACAAAACTTTTGTCATCATCATCACCACCATCGACCGAAAAACATCGCAGTTATCATCATCACATTTTTGTGATCTTCATTACGATGATGATAATGGTGATGATGATGATGGTGTTGATGATGATGATGATGACCTTGATGATTGTGGTGATAATGATGGTGATGATGATGACAATGATGATAAAAGTTTGTGATGATGATGATGACGGTAATTTTGATCGTCGTCATCATCATCAAAACTTTTGTCATCATCATGACGATGATGATGATAATGGCGTTAATGGTGACGATGATGATGATGGTGTTAATGGTGACGATGATGATGTAATTGATGATGATGACAATGGTGATGATGATTGGGGTTTGATGATTGTGATGATGATAACTGCGATGTTTATCGGCCGATGATAATGATTATAATGATGATGATGAAAAAAGTTTTTTATTATGTTGACGCCAATGATTACCGGCCGCCGATGATGATGATTATGATGATGATGATGATGATGCTGATGATGATTATGATGATGATGATGATGACGATGATGATGATGACGATGACGATGATGAGTGTGTACCATATTCGGAACGAATGTGGTACATTTTTCATCCGAATATGGTACAAGTTTGTACCATATTTGGTCAGGCATTTTACCCCAAAACTGCAGATACGTATATGGTACAATTAGACAGTTGTACCATATTCGGCCGAATATGGTACAAATTTGTACATATTCGTTTTTGTACCAAATACGGTCCGACAAAGCTGTACGCATTTTTTTACGTAAAACTAGTCCATATAATATAGGTTTAAACAATCGTCAACAAAGCTGTACGCATATCTTTACGTAAAACTAGTCCATATAATATAGGTTTAAACAACTGTAAACAAAGCTGTACGCATATCTGAAGAACATTTCTTGGAGTTCGATTGTATTCGATTGTATTCAATATGTCTGATGATTTTCCGATAACATGCTGAAGAAATGTTTCGTTATCATAAGTTTGTATCTGTCTTAGACGAGCAGTCCCAAATTGGGATACAACCCCGTTGAGGAAAGTTTCACGTAAAGCAAATGTGGCTTGGCAAGCTGTGATTACAAATAAGTAAAAATCAGTATGTACGGTTTCGCACAAGGGACAGACCTTTGCTATTTTGGTTGCTATATTCAGAGTGCGTAGCACGAGTGAAAATAAGTCGTATTGACAATGACAAACAACACCAATTCAGAGAGAGAGAGAGAGAGAGAGAGAGAGAGAGAGAGAGAGAGAGAGAGAGAGAGCTATAGAGAGTGTCATTTATTTTGTATTGACTGTTTATAAATTGGCATATTTCATTATTTTATTATGATGACAATTGTTAATGTTATTTCTATTTAATATTCAGACACATTTAAAATCATTAAACACTTTTATTTTTAGGTTTGCACGTGACATTTTATTTTATTTTACGTCTTGTCGTGAGAAACATATAGTCACTACACTCACTTTTACTTTAATTTAATTTTATTATACTTTTCCTAAGCCTCCCTTGTCCGTCGGATGTCGATGTGAACCAGGCGGTCCCGTGTATCGGAGTCTATCCTCCGAGTACGTTAAAGAACCATAGGAATACAAATGTTCGTAGGACAAGTTGCTCTGTATCCTTCTCCTCTCTTTGGGGCGGTGCCTCCGTGAATCTCACTGGCAACTCATCCTTCTCCTCCCTTTGGGGCGGTGCCTCCGTGAATCTCACTGGCAACTCATCCTTCTCCTCCCTTTGGGGCGGTGCCTCCGTGAATCTCACTGGCAACTCATCCTTCTCCTCCCTTTGGGGCGGTGCCTCCGTGAATCTCACTGGCAACTCATCCTTCTCCTCCCTTTGGGGCGGTGCCTCCGTGAATCTCACTGGCAACTCATCCTTCTCCTCCTTTTGGGGCGGTGCCTCCGTGAATCTCACTGGCAACTCATCCTTCTCCTCCCTTTGGGGCGGTGCCTCCGTGAATCTCACTGGCAACTCATCCTTCTCCTCCCTTTGAGGCGGTGCCTCCGTGAATCTCACTGGCAACTCATCCTTCTCCTCCCTTTGGGGCGGTGCCACCGTGAATCTCACTTGGAACTCGACTTGTAGGTGAGGGAGTGTCGATTGTTACGGATGGCGGGAGGTATACAGTACTGGTTATACCCAGGATTAAGTGGGTGGTCTGCCTACACCACAAATAACTCGACCGTCATACATAGCCTAAAATGTGCTTACAATTACTCAAAACACCACACAAACAAAAACAAAACAACACAAATCGTTTCTATTCGACGTCAGACATGTTGCGATTGTATTTTAATGGCAACATCATACTTAAACGCTCTTGTGCCCAACTCGTACCAAACAGAAACTGTTATTCTGAGGCAATAAACAATCTATATGATCAACAATACCATAGCAACTGTTTTATTGTTCAG
The DNA here is from genome assembly GCA_037043455.1 of Cyrtodaria siliqua. Classification (NCBI taxonomy): domain Eukaryota; kingdom Metazoa; phylum Mollusca; class Bivalvia; order Adapedonta; family Hiatellidae; genus Cyrtodaria; species Cyrtodaria siliqua. The sequence continues at coordinate 15,732 of JAWPHD010022263.1, forward strand.
ATTTAGCCCTTTATTGTTGTTTTATTTTCCCACAGACATCTTTTAAATGGCAATTTGAATGAACTCATGTGAAATTTCCGACTGATATAAAATCTTAACTATTCCTAAATAAAGCACGATTCCGAGGTTTTATTATATATTTTTTCCAACACAATCGCGGATACAATACAATACACAATACATAACATAAATACATAATACAATACATAATACATAATACAATACATAATACAATATAATTCATATAATTCATTATAATACGATAAACACATAATACAAACCATAAAATACATTACAAAATACAATACATAATATAAGACATAATACATTACATTACATAATACAATACATAATACAATACATAATACAATACATTACTTAATGCAATATATAATAAATACATGCCATAATACAATACATTACCAATACATACTACAATATAATACATAATATAATACATAATACATAGTAAAATACACAATGCAATACATTATATAATACAATACAATACATAAAACAATACAATACAGCATACAATATATTACATAATACAATACATAATAATACACATAATGTAATACATCCTGTAAATACATAATACATACATAATACATAATACATAATACAATACGTTATACAAAATACAATATATAATACATATAATACATATACAATACACAATACAATACATATAATACGATACGTCATACATAATAAATAATACAACACAATAAACAATACAATACAATACAATACAATACAATGCAACAGTACAATACAATACAGTATAATACAGTACAATACAATAAATACAATACAATACAATACAATACAATATAATACTTAAGCCATACGTGTTCTCTGCATAATTGTAATACTTGATAATATGTTATTTTATTAATTTTTATTTCAATTGTGCACCATTATATTTATCTCAAAGCGAAAGTAAATTGTGACGCCATATATATTTATATCAGATTTGGTATAGTCATACAATGTAATCAGGCATCTAAACGTTTAAGGACAGTGTACATACCAAAACAAAACGGATAAGGGCACAACGACAATGTCAAAATGGATACATATCTGGTGTTGTCGAATGAAACTTTAATTCGGAAATAACCGAATTATAATTTGTTAACCAGATGATGTACAGTTACCACTGTGTTTGCGGACCCAATTAAGCAGTTATTCAGTCCACTTATTCAACTTGACCATCCGTCAATATTAACCATAACCTACATACTATTGTGCAGTTTTTGGACGTTATCTGTGATCGAAGAACATGCTGAGGCGCAAGTTATTACGGCAAAAAGGGTTCGCCTAATTGGTGACCAAAGGATGGTATTCGATGCTGAGTGCAAACTCTCCGAAATAACATGCACAACATCATGTCTGGTGTTATCTACAACGAGAAATAGATCAAATGCTACACATTGCTTAACAATAAACAACTTACGCACACGCCGAGACCAGCGTTCTGACCGACGAAAAAACTTCTACAATCAATGTAGTGGTCATGTAATTAATCAGCGGTCACTGCGACAACCAGAAATATGAATACTTACATAGCGAATGTCTGTCTGACACGGAAAGTATAATCAGTGAAATTCAATGGAGCGACTACTGTAAACAGTTGAAAGAATTTGAAACTGTTACCAAAGAAACTACAATAGAAACCGGCACACTGAACAGCGAGGCTGATAACATTACTTTGGTTGTTAATTTAATTGGTCACAAAATTGTGACAAATACTGATGGTGTAAACGTTAACCATGCGGAGGAATATGTTCAAATAAATGAAATAACACGTGGCGCAGCTTTTGAAACAAACTGCTCTAAACTGTATTCGTTAGCACATGGTAATAGTAAAACTTCAAATGACTAATCTCTAGAAGTGATAATTCAAGAATTCCTCCAACATTTTCATAAAATGGGACTAGAAAATTCTCAAAATGATGTCGGAGAAACATCTACAAAGCTACAAAACGCCACCGCTGTAGATAGCAATACGAATAGTAATGCAAAGAAAGACGTCGGGACGGAGACTGCAGAAGAAAACAAAATACCTGGTGGTGAGTTATCTTAATAATAACATTGATACATACATAACTATACTAAATGTTTTTACTTTTAATATTATATTCATTAATGTTTACAAAACATAACTGAGGTTATTGTACAGGTAAATTACAACGTATAGGTCTGATATAATTTGGCAGACATTTGTTTACTTTTGTTTTCAAATGCATGTGGTTATATGGCTGTCTTGTACTTGAAACTTATATTAATCTCTCTCGATGGCTTCCTGGGTAAAACCAGTACTAAGCAATGTGGATTAATTATTTTGCTAAAGTATAAAAACATGGCTACGGCGAGAATCGAACCCACGACCTCTCGATCTGGAGTCCGACACTTTAACACCGAACCACGTACTCCGCTCTACTAAAAATGACTTGACCACAATGACAAACTACTTGTGTTTATAGGGGAAATAATGCGTGTAACGTATCTTTTTTATGAGTGAACCTTTATACATGCCTTTCATTAACACTCTCAAGTGATAAAAATGGACACGTTAGCGAAGTATTTTGATGAAGAGACTTCTTGTTATAACACATATTTCAAATAGCTGACGTCGTTCCATTTAATATATTTATACTGAAGAGAAACAGAAACGCAACTCGGGAATTTGCGCTATATATTGTATACATCTATTCTGCACATAATTCTCCAAAGAAACCCCTAGATGTTTTGTAAACAAAAACAGTTGCAGTTCGTTAGGGGAAGGACACAGCTGTGATGTTGTAGATGTTTTAATCACAGTACACGTTGTGACAAGAAATTCATAAATGTTGAAGTTTCTCTTTGAAAAATTGAGCCATTTCAGTACTGTATTTAACGTAAAGCGTTTGCAAAATTTTGCGTCCTAAGTTTGCTCACATGCTTGAGCGTACTCTGTCAATAATGAAACTTTGAAGGAATTCTATTTGCTGTGCGTTGTTTTAGTCTTTTTTCCGAAAGTAAAGGTCTTACGTAGCCATGTACCATTCGATTAACAGCAGCATATTGTACATACAATATATAGCGGAAATTCACCAGTTGCGTTTCTTCTTCGCTTCGGTATATATTGACTGACGAATGATCGCATTTGCAGGTCTGAATAGAAAATAAATAAATGCGTTTAATACGTAAGGCTTATATTAGAAATCCCGAATTAAACGTTATACCTAAGTTTCGATAATACTACTATAAGAGTTACAGGTCACAAAGCAATTTTAACTGATACTATCAATTTTAAAATAAAACTCTGACATGCCTCGTATGATTAACATAATTCGGCACTTGACTTTAAGCCATTTTAAACTGTTGACATAGTACAGAGGATCAAACGTCGTTCTTCGTAATCGTATTATTATATTAACTTGTCCGGTTTATTTAGTAATCGTAGTATTAATAGTGAAAAGGTTCTTTGTATTGACGCGGCTTACTCAGAAGATGTCTTTTTAATATCCACTTGACGAAAATCTTTGGAGAATACAGACACTTAATGTCAAACATCGCTCCAAAATCGTGGAAGTTAAATATTCGGCCTCAAGTGGTTTTGATTTGGCTTGACAGCTTGTCATTTTTTTCTCACTTTTCCTTACGTTGGATGTCAATATACTACATATTTTTTTATATTGATGCATTGATCAGTACTTTACAGTTTGAAAGTACTGTATTACACCCAGTAAACTAAGTATTGTTGTCATTTGTGTGTCTGAATAGTGTTTTACGTCATTTTTAGCACATGTTAGGCCATTATGATGCTAGATGTTTTGTGCTAGAGGCAGACCACCCCATTTTTACTGGGTACAACCAGTTACTTTATACCTCCCACCATCCGTAAGAATCGACACTTTCTCACTTAAAATTGAGCTCACAGTGGAATTCGAACCCACAGCGGTGTGAGGCGAGAGATTTTTAGACGCAGTGTCTTGACGATCAAGTAACTGCCTTTAACCATGAGTCTTGTATTCAAATACGGAATTCACCCTCTTGATTAATCACCATATCTTTAGTATACTCGAGGACTTTAAAAACGCCTCATGTACATAGTTTCAATAAGTCTTAAATGCATCTTTCAGTCGTCGAGAAAGCCGTTGTATACAACCGCGGTTTTCAAAATTTGACGAAGTGAAGGTGAAATGATTTATTCTCACTCCTGGTTTTGAAATAAGACGTAAACTACGGTACAAGCTTTGTTTATTTTCAATGAGGCGTTTTTAAAGTCCTCGAATATATATCTTTTATTGTGCCTTTGCTCCAGTCTTGTACATAATCATATACTTATGGAAGCGTTACAGATATATATATATATACATATTAATAAAACAGATATATATATACATATTAATAATACAGATATATATATACATATTAATAATACAGATATATATATACATATTAATAATACAGATATATATATACATATTAATAATACAGATATATATATACATATTAATAATACAGATATATATAAACATATTAATAATACAATGTAATTATGAAAGCCTTAAAGCTATATATATATATACATAATAATAATACAATGTAATTATGAAAGCCTTAAAGCTATATATATATATACATATTAATAATACAATGTAATTATGAAAGCCTTAAAGCTATATATATATATACATATTAATAATACAATGTAATTATGAAAGCCTTAAAGCTATATATATATATACATATTAATAATACAATGTAATTATGAAAGCCTTAAAGCTATATATATATATACATATTAATAATACAATGTAATTATGAAAGCCTTAAAGCTATATATATATATACATATTAATAATACAATGTAATTATGAAAGCCTTAAAGCTATATATACATATACATATTAATAATACAATGTAATTATGAAAGCCTTAAAGCTATATATATATATACATATTAAATAATACAATGTAATTATGAAAGCCTTAAAGCTATATATGAAATAAAACTCACAAACGTACCCACGCTGTCCTGTTGGGGCCATCTTACCATCGCATATTACCATCGATCATCGACCTATGGTCGACATATGCGATGGTCGATGGTAACATGCCATCGCATCCTACCATCGACCATCCACTTACGACACTAATTGATTATAACTATGCATAAAACATGCAGTGCTCACTTTTTAAGGTCAAGCATCCTTATAGTTCACTAGTTGCCCGAGGGCCTAAAGAGCATGGTGGGGGCGGGGCGGTATGGAATTTATCTAGACAATCCACATACACGGTATTGATCCAGGTTTTAACAAGGATGTCCGCAATTCGAGGTGGGTGAGTTTTTTTTCTCGGGGATTTATATCGGCGCGTGCCCTGCCACCCTTCCTCTCCGCACTGGAACGTACTCAAATCCAGACACAGAAGGGTGACAATGCCAAGTTTGTTGTATTTCTGAATTCTGAATTCCGAAGTTTGAAGTCTGATAGATTGCACGGGTCTATATAATTCCGTAATAAGGCCAAAAAAAAATATGTGTGTTTAGGCAGGGCTCTATATTTCAACTTTCATCCCAGGTTTAGGGTAATATGGCACGGATTTATTTTCATACATATATATATATATATATTTATATATAGGATCATAGCATCTTTTACCAAAACAGCCTTGATTTTTTATATTTTTCTGGTAGATTGGAAAAAATTGCTGAGTTTCACCAGAAAAAATTGGTGGGGTCCCTAAACACACATATCTTTTTGCAAAGCCTAAGTTGAACGCTCATATAAAACTAATTAATTGAACAATTCACCCATACCCACCCACCTACCCAAATACCCACCCAACATGGTTGAATAGTTTTCATTACACTCGTCTTAACATATTTATCAATTTACTGACAAACCTGAGATTATATTTAGAGAGAGAGAGAGGTGTCGATAAAACGAAGAAGAGGCCCAATGTACATTACGACTGATGGATGGTCGATGGTAAGAGGCAATGATCGATGGTAAGATGCGATGGTCGATGGTAATATGCGATCGCATATATCGACTATCGCATCTTACCATCGCATCTTACCATCGACCATCGCATCTTACCATCGACCATCGACCTGGGTCAATGGTCGATGGTAATATGCGATGGTAAGATGGCCCTAACACGACACCGTACAAACAGAAAGAATCAATACTTGTAAAAATGCGTGAACCTAGCCATAGCTGATTGTCATCATTTAAAGACAGTAATTCGCTTAGCAGAGTGATAAACGGCTTTCGCCTCGTCCAACTTCGGAATCTGCCAGAACTAGTATTGATCTAAAATTTACAAATGTGAGTATTATAAGGCGATTTAGTGTAGGTATAGATAAAATGGTAAGCAAACATTGACGAAATATGTGATTAGCCTGGTTACCTGTTTTCAATGACCCGGTCAGGAGTGCAGTGGGGAAGAACATAAGGTTGGACAAGGGTCATTCTAATTACGAACTGCAATGTCACGCTGATTTAATAAACACCGATTTAAAACCACTATCGGCAGTTAATAACACGTACATATTAACATAATAACTAATTTATACTTGTGTCTCAGATAAACAAGTTTGGTTAGATGAATCAGTGTTCGGCTTGAGAATAATATAGCCGCTTTCATAGCCATTTTCCTGTGTTAGGAACCTCCTATTTTTTTTGATCAAGCGGAGTCATGCGGGTACTTACAAGGCTGGTAAATAAATAGTTTGGTGTAGCATTTAAACATGCGAAACATGTAATAAACATTGTAGCGTACCATTTAAACATGTGAAACATTGCGTAATAAACTTTGTGGCGTACCCTTTAAACATTTGAAACATTGCGTAATAGACATTGTGGCGTACCCTTTAAACATTTGAAACATTGCGTAATAGACGTCGTGGCGTGTGAAACATTAGGTTACAAACAGCTTCTTGTATCATTCGTGAGACAGTAGCAGACATGCTAAAACAGTGTATTTACTACTATATAATGGGTCGGTTGATTGCTTCATTATAATTAATGCGTCTGTCGATTTCTTCATTATTAAGACTACCTACTATTGGGGTTGTCGAGCCAACTCCCTAGAATTAAAATAACAAATGCAATTGTCTGGCAGAACCAGCAATAAGGTTTAATGTCATCCTAAAATAGATTGCAGTTAACTGAGTTTGCTAAATACTCCATTTGTATCAGAATTAAATATAAGGTTAACTGTACTGAAATGTTGATTTTTTTGCAATATCAGTCGTTTAATGGACGCGTCGCCATTAAATACGATTTGTAAAATGTCCCAGCTGTTGCCGGGATAGGGACTTTAACCTAGGCTTATTTTATTCAGAAATGATGTCTCGCCTGCACTTGCTGGATAAATGGATTATTTTATGGACCAGTTTATTCATAAAAAAACTAAACAACTTCGAGAAAAATTGTTCCAAACTTTTAGAATATAAAGCACACATTTTCTGCCATATAAGTATTATTTTAAATATTATTTTAATATCAACAGTGTTGAATTAATGTCATGTACTATATAGTTGACATTGCTTGTGTCTAGAAAACGTATTTGGTTGATCACTTGACCATATCCCATCGAGTTTGGCTTTTTGTTTCAATGATGGCCGACCGATAGTCCTTAAAGCATAACTGTGGGTTGTATAGAAGAGCAAACACATGTTTAATGAGTGGGTTAGGTGAATACTTTTCCCTAGCAAAAGTTGTTTTGAATGAGAGCAATAAGCTTGTATTTGATAAGGTGGTGCGGTAAAATTAGATATAAACAAAGTAGCATTCAAGGACGACAGTCAACCACAGTCAACCACAAACACACAGAGAAACAAAAAACAATTTTAAATATGAGTAAAAGGCAAAATAAGACATCACAAACACAAAAGGGTTGACAATAGGGCTACCGCCTTGGAATACTACATTTTTGGCCTGTAGCAATATTAAACCGTTTTTTTTTATAAACGGCAGCTTGGACAATTACACTGTGGACTTGCCATGAAGTTTGTGAATGACTTATTTTTCTATTAGATAACATTTCCGTCAGGTACTGAACTACCTTTTATAGACAAATTGTTGCAGATTTGAATAGTTCTGATATTAACGCTTCTTTCTCGATTTACATCTCTCTATTGAAAATGGTGAAATAATTAGCAAAATCTATGACAAGAGAGATGATTTTAATTTTGATATTGATATTGTTAATTATCCCCATTTAGATGGGGATGTTCCCCGAGGTTCTATGTGTCTCAACTGGAGCTTGTACTCGAGTTGAGAATTTAATATTCATAATCTTTGTATAACTAAAAGCTACTCAATCAGGGCTACCGTTACTATAAACTTCGTAAAACCTTTGCCAAATGTTATTATCGTAACCTTGATCTTCTTTCCGAATATAGAAGTAATTTCAAAACTTTTCTGCGACAAGGACTATCACAACCTGACTTTTATGGTGATGTGATTATTTACAAACTTCGTAAGATCCTTGGTCATGTTCACTTTAATACTATCTTTGTTTAACTTGTTAAAAGGTTTATCAAAAGAGGTTATGACCCTATCATTTTGCAACGCACTGCATGCTTGGTTGTGGACCCATTTACAGTTCGCCAGTATGCTTTCCTCTTTAGTTGTGCGAAAGGGCTGTGGACCCTATGATGACGTCTACCTAAAGCCAAAAAGACGTTGACGTTTGACCATTGGTAGGGTCATATATATCAAATGATCTATAGACCAGATGGACTTATATTAACAAAGAATAAAACATGAAACAGTACAAAAGTACACTTCTCAAAACTGCTAACTACACCGCTCACGTTTTATACACTTTTCAAAACAGCCAACTACACCGATTTAAAATATGAATAATTGTGTTAATATCATTATTTCATAGTTGTTTGTAATTAAATAAACAAATAACACAAATCTGCACTATCTGAGACAAATTTTTATGTTAATGTAAAACATTCAACCCATCGATATATATAACCCAAAACGTGAGCGGTGTAGTTAGCAGTTTTGAGAAGTGTATATACTTGAGTAAAATAAAACCGACGTATGAAATCAGGCCAAATTCTATAATGTTAAACTAAGAATGGCTTCCAGATACCTAATATGAATCTTATACTGCTTGCAGTTGCAAATATCCGCTCCTCCTCACGGTATTTAATGAAACCGGTGATTCGTTTTTATATCAAATCACGTTATAATGACACGCCGGAAAGCACGACACTTCCATCCACTGTTATAGGTTTACCCCCACTAATTACATGTAAGCCTCCGAGGTGTATCGAATGTAGTTCCTATAATAAAAATTAATTCCACCGTTTTTGATGGAAATGGGCATTATAAGTCGGGGAAAACTGCCTATTTCTATTCGATTTTGTGGTTGTATGTATAAGAAGCGTATTAATAGGTTTTACTGGATCACTGATGAACATTTTTCGACTCTATGCTTACACTTCGTGAGCAATGAAAATAGTCAACCAATGAAAACAGATGTACCTGGACCTGTTTAGTAAACAAACAAGAACTTTCTTACATGTCTTGTGACCCCACCTTTTCTGGTGATTTTTCAAGTGGAAAATTAGTTTTCTATATGCACATTACACTGCCGCATTATCCATACTTGAGTTGAATTTGCAGCAAATCATTCATATGTGACACTTTTACATTGATGTCTATGGGGAAAATAATTAGTGGTTTCATACTTTAATAAACGCGTTCTTACAAACCCTGGGAGTATTATAATATTAACGCTGTTAGCGACAAGTGGTAGAAATAATGTTGGATTTTGTCCCTATTCCTAAAAAAACTATTTTCTTCAAATATTCATAACCTTAATTCAATATTTATTTTATTATAATTTATTAAATAAAATAAAAAATGTATATGTTTTGTATTTACTGCTTGTAAACAATACA
>JAWPHD010022264.1:0-25652 GCA_037043455.1 Cyrtodaria siliqua
GGGATGTTCCCCGAGCAACTTCTTATGGAGTCTATGTGTCTCAACTTATTCGTTTTTTTAAGAGCTTGTACTCGAGTTGAGGACTTTAATATTCGTAATCTTTGTATAACTAAAAAGCTACTCCATCAGGGTTACCGTTAACATAAACTTCGTAAAACGTTTGCAAAATTTTATTATCGTAACTCTGATCGTCTTTCCAAGCAATTTAAGGACTCTTTTGCGACAAGGACTAGGGCAAGGACTATCACAACCTGACTTCTGTGGTGATGTGATTTACAAACTTCGTAAGATTCTTGGTCATGGTCATTTTCTTACTATCTTTGTTAAACTTGTTATAAGGTTTATCAAAAGAGGTTTTGACCCTATTATTTTGCAACGTACTGCATGCTTGGTGGTGGATCCTTTTACAGGTCGCCACTACGCTTTCCTCTTTAACTGTACGATGACCGGACAGGCTGTGGACCGTATGATGACGCCTACCTAAAGCCCATTAGGACGTTGGCGTTTGATGTTTGTCCGCGGTCTTGTCTTGTCGTGCCCTCAATGGTGTATTCTCTTGTTGCTCTGGCTTCTGCCAAGTCATCGAGTACCTTCATTGTGGCTTTCTAGGCTTTTTTTTGTATTTATATATACACGAGCATCTCGGTGTTTTACTTATATTGACGTTTAACGCTGCCTTGTTGGTTAGAGAATATTTCATGGCGGGGATTTCTTATTTACACTGTCCCGTATAACTGGGATGTAATAGGGTAAGTGTGAGGTTTGGTGCACCATAGAACCTGGTTTAAACCCCCAGTGTCAAAAGGCCACTGACCGTTCCAAGGCAGAAGCCCTATTGTCAACCCTTTTGTGTTTGTGATGCGAAGACCAGCAGAGCTTATGGGATGACGAGTTGTCCGTCGTCCGTCGTCCGACGTCCGTCATCCGTTAATTTTTTCTCGTTAAGACGATAGAGCCTTTACTTTTTATCCAATCTTTACCAAACTTTAACAGGTTGTTAATATCAACAGGGAGTACGTTATAGGGAGGAGACACGGGTTCATAAACACTCTAGTTTATCGATTTATGTTGTCGCGCTAGAACGCCGCCATTTACTATTTTATCGATACAGGTAAATCGATCGTAAGCGCGTTACATTTGAAAAGTTAAAATTTCAGCCAGCATCTCAAATTAGGCAGTTTTTACAGCCCCTTTTAACGACTTTCTGTTATAATCAACATCACGAAATTACATTCTTGACAAAGATAAATATGTCTACTATTCACTTTTGGTTATTATTAATGCCTAATATAACCCATACTTCGTATCTCGTTTGCAATAGCTCCACACCATTTTTAATTCTATAAAATTAAAAATTTAGCTGATATCTCAAAAGGCACATTTTCATCACCTCTTTTTAGGCTTTGTCTTATAATCACCACCATGAAATTACCTTCTTGACAAAGATAAATATGTTTACTATTCACCTTTTGTTATTATTAATGCCTAAATAACCCGTAGTCTCATATCTCGTTTGCAATAGCTATACACTGTCCCATTTTTTATTTGGCGCAGAGTGGCGCCATCTTTGTTACACGGAACCGTCTGGTAAAACATGCAAACAAATGCACGCTCTGTATCAGAGGACACAATGTGAATAAATAATACTTATGTTTACATTTAGCACCTTTATTGAGTTTTTAAGTGTAATAATTTATAAGAATTTGCTGTTTTTCACACACTCGCGAAACAACCGGAAGTAGTCATTTTCACGGAGTAGTGAAGCACATGCGCGACAACATAAATCGGCAAAACGAGCCCGTTTCTCCTCCCTATAACGTACTCCCTGATATCAATGAAAGCTCGGACAAGTTCGAAAACCAACCAGATCGGACCAGTATCGGCGGAGTTATGGCCCTTGATTTTGTTAAAAATGCTAAATTGTGCCTCGTTAAGACGATAGGGACTTCATTTTTCATCCGAACTTTACTAAACTTTACCAAATTGTTAATGTTAATGACAGCTCGGACAAGTTCGAAAACCAGCGAAATCGAACCAGTAACAGCGGAGTTATGGCCCTTGATTTAGTTAAAAATGCTATATTTTGCCTCGTTAAGACGATAGGGCCTTCATTTTTCATCTGATCTTTACTAAGCTTTACCAGATTGTTAATGTCAATGAAGGCTCGGACAAGTTCGAAAACCAGTCAAATAGGACTAGTAACAGCGGAGTTATAGCCCTTGATTTAGTTAAAAATGCTATATTTTGCCTCGTTAAGACGATAGACCCTTCATTTTTCATCTGATCTTTGCCAAACTTTAACAGATTGTTAATGTCAATGAAATCTCGGACAAGTTCGAAAACCAGCAACATCGGACCAGTAACAGCGGAGTTGTGGCCCTTGATTTAGTTAACAATGCTATATTTTGCCTCGTTAAGACGATAGGGCCTTCATTTTTCATCTGATCTTGCCAAATTTTACCAGATTGTTGATGTCAATGAAATCTCGACGAGTTCGAAAACGAGCCAAATCGGACTAGTAACAGCGGAGTTATAGCCCTTGATCTAGTTAAAAATGCTATTTTTTACCTCGTTAAGACGATAGGCCCTTCATTTTTCATTTGATCTTTGCCAAACTTTAACAGATTGTTAATGTCAATGAAACCTCTGACATGTACGAAAACCAGCCACATCGGACCAGAAACAGCGGAGTTATGACCCTTGATTTAGTTAAAAGTGCTATATTTTGCCTCGTTAAGACGATAGGGCCTTAATTTGTCATCTGATCTTTGCCAAACTTTACCAGATTGTTAATGTCAATGAAAGCTCGGACAAGTTCGAAAACCAGCCACATCGGACCAGTAACAGCGGAGTAATGGCCCTTGATTTAGTTAAAAATGCTATATTGCTATATTTTGCCTCGTTAAGACACTAGGGCCTTCATTTTTCATCTGATCTTTGCCAAACTTTAACATATTGTTAATGTCAATGAGACCTCAGACAAGTTTGAAAACCAGCCAGGTCGGACCAGTAACAGCGGAGTTATGGCCCATGATTTAGTTAAAAATGCTATATGTTGCCTCGTTAAGACGATAGGGTCTTCATTTTCCATCTGATCTTTGCCAAACTTTAACAGATTGTTAATGTTAATGAAACCTCGGACAAGTTCGAAAACCAGCCCGATCGGACCGTAACAGCGCAGTTATGGTTCTTGATTTAGTTAAATTTTTTATATTTTGCCTCGTTAAGATGATAGGGCCTTCATTTTTAATCCGATCTTTACCAAGTTTTACCAGATTGTTAATGTCAATAAAAGCTTCCGAAAAGTTCAAAAACAAGCCAAATCGGAGCAGTAACAACGGAGTTACGGTCCTTGATTTCGTTAAATATGCTATATTTTGCTTTGTTAAGGCAATAGGGCCTTCATTTTTCATCTGACCTTTAACGAACTTTACCGCATTTTTTTACTTTTTTGTTCTCTATTATTTTTGTATTTCTTTTTTTTTTTAAATTTTTGAATTTTGAATTTTTTATTTATTTTTTTATTTATTTGAATTCTTTTTTTGATTTTTATTATCTCTACTGGCCAACTTGGAAAACCAGCCAGATCGGACCAGTAATGTTGGAGTTATGGCTCTTGATTTAGTTAAAAATGCTATGTTTTGCCTCTTTAAGACGAAAGTCACTCGCTTCATTGTTGTTATGAGCCATATTAGCCAGTAGAGCATCCACAGGCCCTCTTAGGCCTCTTGTTTATTACTTTTGCCTTCTCGTTTGTCTGTTTGCGTGTTTGTTTTTGTGTTTTATGTTGACTTTCGTCATTGAATGCTACTTTCCCTGTCCGATTTTTATATCCTTCCTTTTTTTTTTTACAATTATGTGTGTCCATGTTATACTTACTATAACGTCATATTTACTAAAATGTATGACCATGTTATACTTACTATAATGTGTGTCCATGTATTGCTGTAATGTGTGTCCATGTATTACTGTAATGTGTGTCCATGTATTACTGTAGTGTGTGTCCATGTATTACTATAATGTGTGTCCATGTTATACTTGCTATAATGTGTGTCCATGTATTACTGTAATGTGTGTCCATGTTATACTTACTATAACGTCATATTTACTATAATGTATGACCATGTTATACTTACTATAATTTGTGTCCATGTATTACTGTAATGTGTGTCCATGTTATACTTACTATAAGGTGTGTCTATGTATTACTGTAATGTATGTCCATGTTATACTTGCTATAATGTCATATTTACTGTAATGTATGTCCATGTTATATTTACTATAATGTGTGTCCATGTATTACTGTAATGTGTGCTAAAGTTATGTAGTAGAGTTTGGTCTCAGCGAGTTGGTTGATTTAAACACCGAGATGGGCGTAGCCGATGTAGATTTTTAAATATCCAACAAGATGAGACATACTCTATCTTTTTTTGTAGTATCTAGGTGACCCTTTGCGTACTCTTTCTTGTATTTATCGAACGTTAGCTTATGGTAAAGCACCGCCCCTTTGTTTATACTGAATTTAATGATTTAATGCTATGCATTCATCGAAGACAATTTTGCCGACCATGCTACAAACTTTCTAAAATGTCTGCCCATGTTATAACTTATAATTACTGTAATGTTCAGAGTAAACAATTAATTTAAATAGTTCATGCTTTCACATTGAATTGAATTTATACATTTTAAAGGAAACAACGATTCTGATTAAATGGAAGTTAAGTAAAAACAAAAACACTGTATAACCTTAAATTCAGACACATGCTTGGAACGCTTCTCATCATGTAAATAGGGAGAATTTGGAAATATGGAAATAAACTGTTACACAGGACAGTACATACAAATATAATACTCATGATTTTTAAATGTTATGAGTTTTTGTAGTAACTTGATGAGTATAATGATACTGATGTTAATGAACTGAGGGGTTTTGTAAAGGAAGTATGTGTAAAATACTCAAAAACTCGGCTTATCTACCGCTCTGCTATAATATGCGCCATTGTACTACTTACCATATTGATTTTCACCTGATGCTTTTTTACACAGTAATTTGAGACACAATTAAAACTGTCATAAAGGTATTATTATATTGTACACACATGTTGCCATAGATGTATTTCATGCATGCAACGAAGTGGATAATACCGTAATATTACCATAGTCAGTGCATATTTCCGACTTTTAATGCACAAACATCGATATGGATTAGACTTGCTTCATATTGAGAGCTCATTAACGATTTCTTCCTCTTCTTTAAAGAAGTCGATCGTATTGTGTCTGTCATTTCATTAATAAAGATAAGACCTATTAATAATAACAACAGAACACATTCAACTAAAAACACGTAAGCAAAACATACATCCGTTACAAGGCAAACTAGAAACCAAGTATTCGGGACACGGGACCGCCCTGTTTACGTTCACATCCGACGGACGATGGTAACATTAAGTGTCTTGTTCAAGAACACTAGACGAAACTCCGGGTCCTTCGGTTTCAAATCCACCGCGCTACACAACGAGAAGCATTGACATATGTCAAAGAATTAAATATTGAATACTTAGTAGTGTGTTTCCAAAAATATAATCGTCAACAAACACAATTTATATAACAAAACCTACAAGGAAGGCAAATGTATATGTAAGAAACGGTGTTACTACGTACTTGCGGGTGAACCATACTGTTGCATTTAGCACCAGTTATTATGTTTATGGAACCAGGACTGCAATCCTGGATATATAATATATTCCTATGAAACATATAACTTGTACTATTCCAGGCAAACCATGGCGTGGATTTTAACATAGACCAAGGCTTGGTACAAATGCACACTACCAAGGCAAAGATTCTGACCATTTTTAGCATTGTACTGGGTCTTGTGCTTATCGTCGCCATGATCATCCTGATCGTGTCTGTGATGCATTCGGCGAGGCAATACTACAGCGAGTTCAACCAAGCAGGCGTGTCTCACGGCAACTAATTCCGACAAGCAACTGCAGCTGCAATGCATACTGTCGGATAGATAAAACAGTCTTGCCATCAATGACAAATGAAATTGAAAAATGTTATGCTCGTGAGATAATATAATATGTAGTATGACATTGCCATACAACAAAACAAGTCGGTATTCCATATGGTAACACTGTAATATTGTAATCTGCATTGTCTGACTTTGTGTAAATTTATAGGTTATTAGATTTGTAATGGGATATATGCACAAGTTCTCCCGCGTATTAATATTGCGCGACTTTAGGAGTATCCCAATGTAAATATAATAACCTTTTCTATTGCATACGCATTTTTAACATAAAAAATGGATAATTAGAATAAAAAAAATAGTTTCAACATTTTAATTTCATCAAAAGCATTTATTTGACACAAATATATTGTCGTAACTTCGCGGGAAATTTTCACAATGAAACTAAAATAGTACTATTTTTTTGTATCACGTGACATATTTCCTGTGACAACTGCGGAGAACGAGTATGCAAAATAAATAATTCCAAATACATTACACACCAAGTATGACTTTACAACACGTCAGATATGGCCGAATTTTGATTTTTCCAGTTAAATTCAAGATTGAAAGTAAACAGAGTTTGTAAATTTTATGCGTATGCAATACAATGTAGATACACAGTTGATATGCATCACTGTCAGCTGTTGATCTTTAATATTGTTTTATCGTAGTTTACCTTCTTCTACCGTTTGTCAACTCGTTTATCTGCGAATCTCGAACAATTTGTTTATCCAGTATTAGATTATAATATGTATTATATATTTCCTGTCATAATTGTGAAGATATGACCATTTTACGGTTGTTTTGAAATGAATATAGGGGGGTCACCATTTTGAGAATTATGACGTCAGTTCTAAATTACCATATATGACATATTGATAAATATCATTTAAAGCAAAGAAAATCACTGCAAATTAATGCAAGCATATAATGCATTATTACACTTCAGTAAACATTTTTTCATACAGTTGCTTTGATTTCTTTCTTATAAATCAGTACATCTTTTTTTTATAATATTTATAAATAGTCCATATATGGTAATTAGAAATATGTCATATTTCGTAAGATAGTGACTTCCATATCCGTTTTATTGGACATATCTTCTTTGTTTATCATCCAATTTTGATAGTTTTTTCACCATTTCACAAGTTTTCTGAGAAATCTCATTAATAAAAGTTGGCTATTTGTCTACATTTCCTTTAAGAATACAGTTATTTATTATATACTTTCCAGTGAAATAGATTTTGTGATTAACATATAGAAGAATAATCGACAGTTTCAGTGTGATACGAAAAATATGTCACGAGAACACGTAATTCGGTTAAAAAACGATCTTTAACCGAATTACGTGTTCGAGGGACATATTTTTTGTATCACACCGAGACTTGGTTATTCTATTTACTTTATACCTATCAGTGATTTTTTAAGGATATTTAATTGATAACCATTAGCGAAGAATATTTACGTATACTTTCTGAAAATGGTAAGTTGTTAGCACTTATTGGCTGACTTTTTAAACTGCCATTTTAACAAACAAAGTTACTAAAATAAACATTTAAATACACATTTAAATATACAAAACAATCTGCAGAACTAATGATTAAAAAATACTCTGCATACCCGTAGTGTGTCTGTTTTTGTTTAACACGTTGTTGATATCAAAAAGGTCCATGTAGTTCAGAGTCCACATCATTTGCTGTATATGTTTTCTTCATTTACTTCTTTAACCTATACACTCTATACATGTATTTTTTGTAAAATAAAAGTGTGTTCAACATGCAAGTGGTTGTCGAGGGTTTTATTTCCTGTATTTGAGTTTTCCCCGGGTAAAGCATGCTTGAATGCTTTGGAATGGTACCACCACAGAAAAAGGTTCGAACCCCCACCCACCCCCCATATGTGCACCCGAGGACGCGTAATATTAGGCCGGCCGGCAACGTCAGCGCAGAACCAGGGAGCAAAAGGATCAACAGTGATCTGGAGAGCTATGGAACACTAGTGATTAGTGATTTGTGAATTTAAGTGATTTGGACTAGGACATTCGTTTAGTATTAGTTATTTGGACTAATATAAACTTTCATTGTATTAAACAGTGACTGACTGATCTGAAGGCTCGACGGTATTGTAGGAATTTTCCTTTTTATGATAATATCGATTTGTTATTGTATTATGTCTTAAAGTGCACGTCCGAGTGATCACGCTTTATTAGTATTGTTGTTTACATTTCGCAGTGTTTACATTCCACAGGCACAGGTGAATCCCACACCTGAGTTCAAAACATACTACAGTAGCATTGTTCAGTCAGGTGTGCACTGATCGGTTTGTAATACTGACCGATATAGTATACAATCATTGTGATATATTTTGATAGTTGTTTTATTAGGTCATCGATTTGCATTTATTTTTTATGACCAGCTGTATTCTTTTTGTCGTCTCTCTATCCTGCACAAAACTTACACTTACTAATCAATGGTAAATATGTATGTAGCTATAGATATGTAGGTCTGATATGCCGAACCAGTAGCAGATATAGCTGCATCAACGATCACAAGCCCATATACATATATAGGTGTATTACCATCCCCAACCCAATATTATATATATTGAATCAAATGAATAGTATAGAGTCATGGTTGCATATTTTACACACTACAGTTTAAATAGTGTTGATAAATATAATCAGACAGTTTGAAAACAAATATTCTGATATAGCTCACACCATAGTTGGCTATATTTGAGATATACTTGGTTGTGTTTCTGAAATAAAGCATCAGCATTATTTCAATTATTAGATAGATAGAGATATGTTCAATTGTTGGAAAATAAACGTTTCCAACAGCTGAAGCGAACTGTGTTTCGAATCGAATGAATATACACTAATTTTATTTAGTGCATATAGAGAAAGGTACCTTCCGCGCGCGTTAATAAAATCCGCATGGTAGGATATATATCTTAAATAATTTTAATTAAAGAATATATCTTTTCGGTCATTTCAATTGATTGACGTAGATCGCGTACTTTCTTCTTGTTTGTCTTTTTTAAATTTCGAGTAAATTTCGGTAAAAAGACAAATAATTAGGAAAAAGTAAATATTTCTCGATTCGCATTATCTGTCGCGTATAATGTAGTGCGGATAAAATTGATAGGTTTAATGTTAGTTCAGTTAGTATTAGTATAGTCAGTGGACGGGTTGGTGTAGTGGTTATCGCACAGGATTTGTGCGCAGAATATCCGAGTTCGAGTGGTGTGATTATTTTTTCATATTTTTTTACATATTTTTCCCCATATTTAGTTAATGTGTGAAGAAGAAAGTTATTGAATAGGCGTAAAGAGGTATACAGTGAACTGAAATAAATAGTTACTGTTTGAAGAGGGAATTTGTTGAATAGTAGTGAAGAGGTATATAGTGAACTGAAATAAATAGTTACTTTGAAACCTGACAGTTGTTGAACTGAATTAAAGAGATACCTAGTGAACTGAATTGAAGAGTTACTGTGAAAAGAGTTATATAGTGAACTGAATTGAATAATTACCTTGTGAAGAAAGAAGTTGTTGAATAGGAGTAAAGAGGTATATAGTGAACTAAAATAAATAGTTACTTTGAAACCTGACAGTTGCAATTGTTGAACTGAATTAAAGAGATACCTAGTGAACTGAAATGAAGAGTTACTGCGAAAAGAGGTATATAGTGAACTGAAATAAATAGTTACTGTTTGAAGAGGGAATTTGTTGAATAGAAGTGAAGAGGTATATAGTGAACTGAAATAAATAGTTACTTTGAAACCTGACAGTTGTTGAACTGAATTAAAGAGATACCTAGTGAACTGAATTGAAGAGTTACTGTGAAAAGAGTTATATAGTGAACTGAATTGAACAGTTACTGTGTGAAGAAGGAAGTTGTTGAATAGAGGTAAAAAGTACTATCATAAAGTAAGCAGAATTGAAGAGTTTCTGTATGAAAGGCCGTTGTTGAAGATATATTTACAACGTAAAGAGTATGATTACACTTTAGTGGTTAAAAATACAACTGACTAGTGAAGAGAACATAGTAGTGACAATAGTACTGAGTTTGAACATACTGTGAACTTACGAGATAGTTAACGTGTTTTCAGTCGTGTTAAAACAACAGCTATGGCTGAATTTATATCAGACAGAGAGCTTAGGAGACGGAGAAGAGAACAATTACGGGAAGAAGAAGCCAGAGAAGGAGAAAGAAGAAGAGAATTAAGAATGGAGAAATTGAAAAGGGATGAAGAACTGAGATTGGTACAATTACAAAGGGAGAGTTTAATAACTCAGCGAAGAAGAGAGCTTGACTCAGAGCAACATATAGAACCGAGTATAGAGAGAAGAAGTTATAGAGAAGAAAGGACACATGGAACTAGGATTGAACAACAACCAATATTAGAAGAAGAAAGAAATATTGTTACTAAAGATCATGAAGACTTTGAGACAGATGATGATGAGGATAATGGTAGTTATCTGAAGTATTTAAGAACGGCTCAGTGGCTCAATTCAGATTGCAGATCAACATATAGTGTTAGAACTGGAAGTCAAAGAGATAGCATCCTCGATATAGATGAGGAGACTGAAATGTTAAACAAAACTTTGAAAATTAACTGAAGAATCACGGGCTGATCATGATGACGGAAAAACATATGGTGACATTATTGTTTATTTTACTGTTGTAAAATCCGTTCTTGACGTAAATAAATAATATGTCATCCGCTATATTGAATGTTAAATGACTTGATGACGGAGATGCGGTTTATTACAAACGCGTCCTTAAGTAAAGATAATAAATAAATACGTGTTAACTGTTCCAGTAAAAACGATTCGGCTAGGAATATATATATATATACTTAACCAAACAGCTAACGCACCAGTAGACAATACCTTTAATGTATGAACTTATCATATGCCGACTGGTACCGTTGGAGACAGGTGATTTAAATGATTGTTTTAAATTTACAGTGGTTATTGACAAGATATTAAGGTCTCGTTCTGAATGAAATTTGTTTTGATTGATTGATTGTTATTATTGAAATATTAAAGGTATTGTCTACTTGTGCGTTAGCTGTTTGGTTCAGTATATATTGTATTATTATTATTTGTTTATGTATTTTATGATCGTATTAACAGTAAAACAGTAAACCGTGTTAAAATGAATTTGCTTAGTACGGCTATATTTTAAATACGTCTAGATATCGAACCAGCAACGTATTTATGCATAGGTTGATTTGTTTGAATGCTGTTTTACGTATTCTTTTAGCAATGTTAGGCCATATATGACGGTCGATTTTATTTTGTGGTAGAGGCAGACCACCAGCATGTTTCCTGTGTAGAACCAATACTCTATACCTATCGCCATCCGTAAGAGTGGACACTTTCTCACGTGACAAGTCGAGCTAGCTCCCAGTGAGATTCGAACAATATAAGATAGTGTGCTGTGTTTTGATTTGTTGGCGTTTTTTTTTTAAAGAAACCGGAAAAATAGTGACGCAATATATTTATATTTCTGTAGAGGTATTATGAGCTATCTGCCAGCATTAGAGTGTAACATTACCATAATTGTAGGGTCAGCAGTCAGACACGCCCATGCAGTCGGTTTACCATGAAAAAGACAATCAACTGCATTACATTGTTATCTGATCATGTTTAAAACCTGTAGAAAACACAACCCTGATATGGATACTGGGAAACGTACAGCTTCATAAAGATAAACATGTCTGGTATTAAAAATCAACGAGAAAAAGGGGTGCTTAGTTACTTATAAAAAAGTATTTTCAGAAAGTTTACAAAGACTGGGACAAATGTCACCATTTCCTCAGCTCCTCACTCAGTCTTACCCAGTCTACTTCCACTTTTGAAATTCATATCTAAAAGTGTCAAAAGCATGATGAGATGCATTAAAGATATCAACTACATGTTACAGCCAAAAAAGAACAGGACACTGGACTAAAAAACAAATTAAGATTTTTATTTTTATTTTTTTTATATGTTAGCACTCTTTTATATAAAACTCCATACGAATGCACCAGGCGAGAACATTCGATTGATTTGGAGTAATTAAACCTATACACAGTGACAAGGGTGACCGCATCCTTGAAGCGTTCGATGTATTGTTTTTTGATCCTGTACAACCCAACACCTTGATGATATGAAACCGATCAATGAAAACGATAAAAAATAAAAAATATGTTCAGGCATAATTTAATAAAACGATACCTTTCACGAAATATGTTATCTCTTAGTTAATGGCGCATTAATACTTATCAAGTGTAAACGAGCAAACCTCACCCATATACATAACTGTTCGCTTTCTTTTTATAATTCATATTAATATGTGATACTGTCATGCCTACTGTATGTATTCATTTTATTTCAGAACTGGTTGCTGGCTTGCAATTGCTATGATCTGTCTCTGCACTCTCATCAAGGCTCAGGCCTACTGTTCGGGGAGCTTGTTTAATTTTTTTTTACTTTAAAGACAAAATTCAACTAGTACCCAAATAAGATGTACATCAGAGAAATACTGTTTTTTAGTGGTAAGTTAAAAATACTTTTCAAAATCGGTTGAGGAATAAAAATTTCACATGCGAAAGTTGTTTTTGATAGAACATTTTCAGTGCAAAATTCTGCTGCACCAAAAATTTAAAAACATTTTTTTTTTTAGAATTTGTATCCAAAAATGGTTTTAATACGAGGGGTGTGCAAAAAATACTGCAACTAGCCTGTATACTTGCTGAGCACGAGATTTACATGTTTCAAACCAATACGAAACGGTAGAATGAATGTAACACATTTTTTTTGTCGCTAAAAGCGACATACGTAACAATGGGACATTTTGAGAGCCAAAACTTTACAACCATATTTTGATGTATAGTATCACATGTCATTTTGTGTGTTTACAAAATTGTACATTTTTCGAGATCTCAATCCACACTTTTTACGTTTAGCGAAGATACGGGCTTGCATAAAGGCCCAGGGTACGAACTGCACCACTTGTCGCAATTTGTTTTTATATTGTTATGAAAGAGATTTCATGCTGGGTCTTTCACCAGATACCCAGGCAGATGTTATTGAAGCCTTTAATGACACCACTCGTTATCTGGATGACATATTGAATATTGACAACCCTTTCTTTCCAATTATGGTTAATAATATTTATCCTAAAGAACTTCAGCTTAACAAGGCTAATATTTCTTATAATAACGCTTCTTTTCTTGATTTAGATCTCTCTATTGAAAATGGTGAAATTATTAGTAAAATCCATGACAAGAGAGATGATTTTAATATTGACATCGTTAATTATCCCCACTTAGTTGGGATGTTCCCCGAGCAACTTCTTATGGGGTCTATGTGTCTCAACTTATTCGTTTTTCAAGAGCTTGTACTCGAGTTGAGGACTTTAATATTCGTTATCTTTGTAAAACTAAAAAACTGCTCCATCTGGGTAAACAGATTGAAACGATGTATTAAGGTAAAAAGGGATTATTTCGAAGGTAACTAGGCCAACTATGTGGAGTGCGTGGTCTAGTGGTAGAGCGCCGAACTCAGAATCGAGAGGTCGTGGGTTCGATCCTCGCCGCGGCCACGTTATTTATCCTTGAGCAAGATAATTAATCCACATTGCTTAGTACTGGTTCTACCCAGGAAGCCATCGAGAGTGATTAATCTAAGTTGCAATAACTTGTTTCGCAATCGATGTAAAATAAATATGTTTAAACTAACTATGTGTTACGGAATTGGCAAATCCATGAGAAAATTAAAAGGTTGAATTATTTATTACCCCTCGTATGTTGGATAAATTTAAACTAAGACACTCTGAAAATTGTATAGCAAACTATATAGGGCTAACTGAAGAGATTTAAGATTTCCTAATGTTCTGCTGTCCTAGATAAATGGAATTTACATTGGAAAAGGTCCACCAAAAAAGCATTTTGGCTATAAAACATTCATTTCCCAACCGATTTTGAAATGTAAGATATTTTTATTTACCATTTAGAATTCCAGTTCTAATGACATACAATTTATTTAATATAAATAAAATTGCTCATGTTAATGCTGAAAAGCCGTCGTCTGAAACAAACGCCTCGAACAATAGACTAGAACATCTGACTTCACGTCATGTGCGTTTGTCTTTGCGTGGGTCCTAGTTATTTCATTATTTCATTGAAGGGACAGGAGGCGATCTGAAATGATTGTGAATCTCTGTCCAAATATAAATAAACAAAATGTGTGCTTCAGTTTTACAAAACAGCTACACGTGCTGTAAGTCTCCCATTGCTTTTTGTCTAACTCATAAGAATCAATTCATATGAGTCTTTGAAGATTTTTAACTGAACTTTTATTAGTTGGTGAGTTTGGCAGTCGGTTATACATACAATTTACAACACTATATTAGATCATTTTTTTTTTTATTCTCAGTCTTACGAATTAATACTTATGATTTATACACCAGAAACTTTCTGAGTCTCCGAGTTTTCCAGATTAACCCTTTCCATAAACAATTAAACCGGACGAAATATTGGGCCCAAATAAGTGCATTTTCATTTTAATATGAAACTGAAACACGATCTTACAGTTTTATTTATATTTGGGTAGCCGTTCACACTTATTGCAGATCGTTTCCGGTCCCGTTAATATGTCCCAACGTATACATATTCAGAAAACCAATCAATATTGATAAGATATGACAACATAATTGTAGTAAAAGCATGCGATCAACATCAGGGTGTACATGTAGGTCAGTCGTTTAATGTTAAAGCTGCAACCTAACTGATATTTAACAACACACCAAATTCTTGCAATTTATTCCTGAATCTATTTAGGCTACACTCCTGATCCGACTGACTAAATGTGTTGTATTAAGTGTTTTAATGTATTTAGTGATTGCGTGATTTGATGAATGTCCATTACATTACGTTGTCCGAGTATTAACTTTCATATACCATCCAATCCCTTCTCCAACTTGAGAAGCGAAAACAGGATTGGCTGGGACATGAAATAAAACTTAAATCGGCTTAAATGTTTGCATATTATAAAATAAATAGGAAATTTTAAACAGGTTATCGCATTTTTTCAGTTAAAAATGTTATTAAACGTGTTTTATTGTCGAAATATCCGTTATAAAATCCTGCTAATATAAGCTTTGCCATCGTGTAATGGAATTAAGGCGGGACCACGTAATATTCGTATAATCCTCTCTATTGCTCGGGGTGCTTGTTTCAATCACTTTTTTTTTTATGTTTCAATCACTTTTTTTTTTCAAACAAAACTCTAAATAACTGTATATCATCTTTAGCGGTATAATAAAAAAATATCTTGCTTTTTAAAATCGGCTGAGAAATAAAAAGTGCATGTGCAAAATTAGTTTGGATAGTGCATTGTCAATGCAAAATGCAAACTTCTGCTGCATCAAACTATTAAAGCTAACTGAAAATACTTGATTATTTCTTAATTTTCTGCTGCCCCAGCAACAAAGTATTTACATGGGAAACGACCCATCAAACATATTTTGATGGAAAAAATATTTATTTTTCAACCGATATTCCAGTTCCAACGTTAGATAATTTATTAACGTAATATACACGCAAAATAAATAAAAACTGCACGCACGCACGCATCACACACACACTCAACACACACGCGCGCATCTCGATAAAGACCCCTGGTTATATGACACACACGTATCTGGCTAAATAGCCCTGGTTATATGACACACACGCATCTCGCCAATGACCCTGGTTATATGACATACACCACCTCGCTAAAGACCTTCGTTATATGACAGACACTTATCTCGCTAAAGACCCATGGTTATATGACACATACTATCTCGCTAAAGACCCTGGTTATATGACAGACACATATCTCGCTAAAGACCCATGTTTATATGATATCTCGATGAAAACCAATTGTTATATGACACACGCGAATATCGCTAAAGACCACTGGTTATATGATACACAGGCATTTCGCAAAAGACCCCTGGTTATATAACACACACGCATCTCTCTAAATACCCCTGGTTATATGTCACATACGCATCTCGATGAAGGCACATGGTTATATGGCACACATGCATCTTGCTAAAGACCCCTATATGACACACACGTATCTCTCTAAAGATCCCTGGTTATATGACACACACGTTTTCAATTTGATAAAAATAATTCAGATTGTCATCTTTCGTCTGACTCTTGTGACACTGCCAATTTAAGTATTCGTTAGAAAATGAATTAAAATCTCATTTTACAGAAAGACTTCGGTCAAATGATATTTCGATAAAGTTGAATACATTACAGGAAACTAGATATGTCCTAAAAACACAAATGTTTTCATAGGGTATGTTATTTGTTACCCAGATACTCGGTACACGATTTATTTTTAGGACACTAGTTTAATAATTGGATTTGAAATTGAGGAAGAGTTGCTTTGGATACATGGTTACACAGGGCTACACCAGGTAACAACTGGGTACAAGTGGGTACAACTGAATATATTATCAAACTTGAGGCTGGTTAGTTTGGATACATGGTAACACAGGGCTACACCAGGTAACAACTGGGTACAAGTGGGTACAACTGGATATATTATCAGACTTGAGGCAGATTAGTTTGGATACATGGTTACACAGGGCTACACTTGGTAACAACTGGGTACACGTGGGTACAACTGAATATATTATCAGACTTGAGGCAGATTAGTTTTGGATACATGGTTACACAGGGCTACACCAGGTAACAACTGGGTACAAGTGGGTACAACTGAATATATTATCAGGTTTGAGGCAGATTAGTTTGGATACATGGTTACACAGGGCTACACCAGGTAACAACTGGGTACAAGTGGGTACAACTGAATATATTATCAGACTTTAGGCAGATTAGTTTTGGATACATGTTTATACAGAGCTACATCAGGTAACAATTTGTGTATTTATGACATATCTACTATTATGGCCCGAAACTACAAAACTTGTTCACACAGTTCATTTTTTGTACCCAGGTACAACTGGTTACACTGGCTACAAAAGTATAGGCTTTTTCACATTTTCTTTTCATTTTTTTTTATATCTATATTTTTCAATTATATGCATTTATTCTGTTTTACAACTGACCAAAACTGTGTAAAACTGAATATAAAGTAAACTGTGCAAATGTCTACAAATAAAAAATGATTTAAATACATGTTTGACGATTTTTACAGATATTATTGACGAAGTTGCTTCACCTTTATTTAAAAAGAATTTACAGAATTGTGGACGTATAACATTTAATAACGATAAATGTAACCAATGGTTCAATGATGACTGCTAAACGCCTCTTTCTTAGTGCTTTAAACGCGTATCGTTTAAATAAATGTGACGATACCAGAAAGAAAATGATCTCTGCTAGATCGGAATATAAACTTATTTTGCGTACAAGTAGAATAAATTATGATACATTGCAAACTTCAAAACTTGTAGAAGCTTGGTTTAAAAATGCTTAAGCCTACTGGAATCTATGGAAGCTGATTTCTGCCATTTGTCGTCTTTTCGTTATTTCGACCCTGAAAAGACGACAGAATGTAAGACGACAGGACGAAAAGATGACAAATGCAGCGTGAAAAGACGACAGAATGAAAAGACGACAGAACGAAAGAACGAAAAAACGCCAGTTTAAGGGCGAAAAGACGACAGAACGCCACGCGAAAAGACGACACTCCAGCCGCGAAAATACGCCATTTGATATTGTCGTCTTTCGTTGTTTTGTGTGGCCTTCTGTCGTCTTTTCACCCTTGAAATGGCGTCTTTTCGTTTTGTTATGTCGTTTTGTCGTCTTGTCGTTCTGTCGTCTTTTCGTTCTGTCGTCTTTTCGCCTTCCGGTTGACATGCACGTTCCGGTCATTGTGGCCATTTCACGATGACTACTAAAAGTCGGGGACGATTTTGAATTGTTGGGGAAATGTGTCAAAAAGACAGGATGTGTGCATACCTTATGTCCAATCAATAATAAACGAGTTACTATTTCTTTTAAATTTAAACTTTTTATCAACGCAGAATGGTTCATTTAATATGAATATTAAAACATTATAATATAAAAATAATATTTGACTTGGTTGGTAATTTAGTAGTAACTTTCCGGGACTGATACTGATGATCATGTTTGGACCAGTCGTACTAATTATCATGTTTGGAGTAAACTTTATATTCTTATTATTTAAACTGGTATGTAACAATGTAGGATGGTTAAGCGGACATAACTATGGATTTGTTTATGTAAAAATGTAATAAACTGACTTTGTATTTGATGATTTACTTTCCGGAGCCACTTGAAAATAAACACGATTTTGGCTCATATTCCTGGATCTATTCAAACAAATGACAAGCAAAATATTGACTTTTAAATTTAACACTAACTTTCCGGGACCGTTTGTTGAAAGCATCATGTCACAATGATAATACCTTATATTTAGCAATGTAGGATGGTATAGCAAACATAATTAAGAATGTGTGTATTAGTATACGGAACTGTTAAACATGTACGTGCCTGATAATTGTGCTACATGATCGTTCATTTGGAAGTCAATAAATGCCATACCGTAATATTTGATTTTCTCTTAACAAGTTATTTAAAATAGTTGTGTAACATATCAAGCTGATGGTAATACGTTAATAGTTTAGAACTATATCTACAACATATGAAATATAACAGTCAAGAAAGGAGGTAACATATATACACGTTCTTAATATTTAATATGTTAGCTGAACTCTTTTGGAAAAAAAAAGAGAAATTGTCATCAATTGATCGTCATCTCCACTCGGTTGAATTTGTATGTGCATGTAAGCTTGTATCTCCGAAACAGCTTTACATAATGGACTGTAACTTTATACATGTGTTTAGCATCATTATACAAGATCATACAGCCATGTAGATACGGTCATAAACAACTATTAAATATGAACTAATGTAAGATCCTCTATTCATATAAATTGAATATACAATTGCAATTAAATCTTGACACTTTCAAAAAGAACAGATAAAGCCAAACGTATAATTATCACTTCAATATTCATCATATACGATGTGAAAAACTAATAATGAGTTGCAGAATCAATACAATTCATTACTTTTATTCGACATACCATATCCCCGTGTGGTTGCCGGGTAAAGAATACAGCCACTGCAGATCCCTTTGGAGGGGTAGGCAGAGGGGTAGAATCCCCCCAAATTCATGTTCATTTTATCATTTTTTGTTCATGTTCATTAAAGGTCTTCAAAATGATCCCTGCATTGTTTCAGGTGCCATCTCGCTCGCATCAAAAGAGCAGTGGCAGAAAAACAATAACGTGACTCCAGCGTAAATGGAGTTTCTAAGATAGAATTTGCAGCAGCTCTGCAGTTCAGGGTGAGAAGGTTCTATGCACATTTTCCATATTTTATCTCGATGTACATGGAAGATGAGCCTGGCATGTTCATGCCTGCTAGGCGCCATATAACCTTTTCGTGTGTTGGTGCGCCTTAAAACCCCAATTCAATTCAATTCGACATACCATAATTACATGTTTATTGCCTTACACAAGACTAGTGATCAATATAATTATGATGACCATTCTGCGTTTATATAAACGATTTAACAGAACCAGTAACTCTTCGTTTATTATCTATTGAACATACGGTATGGTATGCACACTCTCTGTCGATTTTGCTTGATTATCCGACAGTTCAAAATCGTCCCGACTTACAGTAGTCATGATGAAATGGCCGCACCAAATGTAGCTCGAAAAAACGACAGAGCGACAAAACGAAAACACGCCATCTCAAGGGAGAAAAGACGACAGAAGGCCACACAAAATAACGAAAAGACAATATCAACCCATACAAAAAAAACAGGGGGTTAAATGACTATAACAAATAACTAATGCTATATCTTTCATTCATCACTTATTAGTATAGATTTTCACATGCAAATGAGCTAATGGAGTACTAATGAATGATTAATATATGACTTTAATGAAAGACAAACGAGATACCAATAAATGACTGATAAATGACTGCAAGGAAAGACAAATAAGATACTAACAAATGACTAACAAATGACAATTATGATACTAACATATGACTAATAAAGGACTGCAATGGAAGACAATTATGATACTAACAAATTACTTATAAATGACTGCAGTGCAAGACAAATAATTAAGATACTAACAAATGACTAATACATGACTGCAATGGAAGACAAATACGATACTAACAAATGACTAACAAAGGATTGCGATGGAAGACACATTGAGTACTTAACAAATGCCCCCGAAGTGGTTTGTGAATATAAGAACGATATATGTATGCGCACAGCTCAAAACTGTGACGGCATCGTACGTTTGAACCATGTAAAAGTTCAGCAAAGGTGGAAGATGACCGATGACAAAGTTATACACCTGACACAACCAATATGACTTCATTCAAATACAGGGTCATAATACTTCTTCACCTTGAGTGAACATAGAGTTACATAGTAAATATTTGTAACGACTACTTCTCGGAAACTACTTGACGGATTTACATGAAACTAATCACAGGAATGTTGCTCTTGATGTTTAATTAATCCTAGCCAAATTTAGCTTAAAAAGTTTACGGACAGACAGACGGACGGACGACGCACAACGACATAAGCTCTGCAGATTTTTAATTTGTGTTTACCGGCAGAAAAATATCACAAATCTGTGGTTAAAATTATTCCAATTGATGCTTGATTTCCGGAATAATTTGAAATTTCAGAGAATCTGATTTTCTTCGAAAAATATAGTTCGCTTTCAAATATCAGCAGAAGAAAATCTAATAATAATATTAGTCATACATACATTTGGCCTGCTGCAAATGTATATAATGTATTTTATCCATGTGTACCGATATAGTAAAAATAAATCTTGCTGCTGCCAGATTCAATTTGAGGTAACGTTTTCGCCATTCGACGAACGTGTCTGTGTTCGAAATGGCCTGCCTAGTTACTTCCCTTATATGCATTATCGCCATTTACATAAACATTCGCAACATCTCGTACACTGCTTCGCAGCATTACTCGAATGTATTACGCAGGATTCCATATTGGTTACGTCATCGCGCATTAGATTCCCGCCAAAACTGCCAAAACAAATTTGCATTCAAAATCAAAATTATCATCCAAATGTTGCAATGTTATTCAGCCGATTGCTCCATCAGTACTTTATTTACATGAAAGCAGTGATAAAACCTTCATCTGCATTGTAAAAAACGAACATTCAACGCAAATTATACATCAACACGTGTGGTCAGAGGCCATATTGTTTACATAGCAACAGTGCACATTTTCTGTGCCGTTGCCTTCCGGCCAACAGAATGTCAATATTTTGAACATACCGAAGCGCCGATACACACGAGGCAGCATCCCGAAAAATGACGGGATTGGCCGAGCGTTCACGATTGTTACATACAATGAACACACACATTTCGTTGTACATGCAGTTACAGGCCCGTAGCTACACTGAGGCGCACCGAGTTTTTGGGAATGTACCAAACATTGAAGTAGGCTTTCTAATGGCCGGAATATCAAATAAAATCACTGAAAGAGACTTGTATTTGTCGTTACTTCAAACTGAAAATATGGCCTGGAAATGTAGAAATCAACATGTTCCGCGGAATTAACATGTCCTCAGACCCGCTATGTATAGGAAAGGGTTTGCCTCGGTTAAATTTCAGGACTAACTATAACATACCTGAGTTTACATCCAAATTAATTTGTGTTGAATCAAATTGTTTTTGTTAAATGTATACAGTGGTCTGTTAATACTGCATAGTACTGAATCAATGCTATATAGACTGTATTATGTGTATTAGAAGACCTGTTTGGTTTAAAATATATTCTTATACATGTACTTACAAAACAAATGCAGACTACTAATAAAGTACACATTATAGTTATTCTTTGAAAGTTTAAACATATCGTGCACAAATTCTACTAGTGAAATCTTGATAGTGTAAATCAACCTTTAAATAATAACTTACTTTAATGGTATCCTGCATGAATAATGACATGTATATCCTTATTTTATAAACCAATGTATCACTTCCCAAGTCATGCACTTATAAAAACAATATATTTCATAATCATTTATTATTGTTCCAAAACAAGATGGCAGATATTTCTGTATAAACACACTTGTTTGAATATAGAAGCATCAGTTTCGTTGGCTAATGAAAGTCACATGACCAACTGTAACACTGCCAGCCTCCAAAGTCTTAATTAATTTATTACAATCATCAGATGTGGCCAGAGTAAGATTTAGCATATGGGTAATCATAAACTCAGTAGTATGAGTGCTGGATATCTGTATGAATTAGCTTATCTCAAGTATTCATGATCAATGGGTTAACAGTACTGTATCTGGGAGTAAGTTTTTAAATTCTACTGCAAATAAGCACTTATGATATATACTTTTTTTTAAGACAGGCATGAAATAATTAAAAATAATTTTGCTTATTTGCAATGTATAGTATAGTCAGGGTTTTTATATTATAGTATAAAAACTCTGTTATAGTGTAAAATGTCTAGGTATTAAAAAGAAAATATCTAACTACCACAACAAAATCGACCATCATATATGTGCTTAGAATGACGTAAAACACCATTCAAAGTAACTTGATAGAGTAGAGCACATGTTGCATAACAATTTCTAAGTTAACAATTTCACGTCA
Source organism: Cyrtodaria siliqua (assembly GCA_037043455.1). Classification (NCBI taxonomy): domain Eukaryota; kingdom Metazoa; phylum Mollusca; class Bivalvia; order Adapedonta; family Hiatellidae; genus Cyrtodaria; species Cyrtodaria siliqua. The sequence goes on from JAWPHD010022264.1 coordinate 22,738, forward strand.
CGAATTCTAGTCATTTCGCTTTAAATAAAATGTTAATTTCATATTGGTGCATATACGCATAAAATACATTGATGTCACCTCAAATGTTTTGTTCGAAAAATTAACTTGGACAATTTGCCCTGAAATTATGCTAAAAAATGCTAAATACTGTACATATTAAGTGTAATGAGGGACTATCAAAGCATCAACTTCTTCAGTAAATTCAGCATAAGTGTAATGAGGGACTATCAAAGCACTAAATTCTTCAGTTATTTGTGATTAAGTATTATGAAAGACTATCAAATTACTTTTAGCAATTAACTAAGTGTAATGGAAGACTATGGATGGATTAATTTGACCAGAAATTATGAATAAATGACTGTTCAGTTTTCTATCACAAACGGCAGACTAATGGTATACTTTTCATTTGAACATGAATTGTCATTTATTAGTCTTCCATTAAACGACGGATGAAGAAGTGATGGTAACAAATGACTATTTGATCATTTATTAGTATTGCATTGATCATTTGTTAGTAATTTCTTACATTTTCTTTTTGTATGGGAAATGGCGTCTTTTCGCGGCTGAAGTGTCGTCTTTTCGTCTTTTCGGCCTTGAAATGGCATCTTTTCGTTCTGTCGTTCTGTCGTCTTTTCGTTCTGTCGTCTTTTTGCGCTGCATTTATCGTCTTTTCGTCCAGTTGTCTTTTCGTTCTGTCGTCTTTTCGGGGGCGAAATAACGAAAAGACGAAAAGGCGACAATTGGCAGAAATCAGCCACCATAGGAATCTGCATAAAACTGCATCTGGTGTAAAGAAATCGGACATATCAGCAACGTCTTGTGAACAATACTTTAAATCGGTCAATAATCCTCTGGATCCATTTTTGATGATGATATTTTATATTTCGTTGAAAGGTATGAAAAAAATGAATTCAGTGTTATGTATGATGAATTGAATGTTGAATTTACAAACGAAGACATTTCAAAATCGATAATTCAGTTAACCTCTAATCGCTCAGCAGGGCCAAATATGATTTTAAATGAGTTTCTAATACATGGTAAAAATACGTTATTGCCTACTATTCGATTACTATTTAATAAAGCGTATGCCATTGGATATTGTCAGAAGGTTACGTTATTCCATTGCACAAAAAGGGTAGCATAAACTGTGTTGATAACTATGGAGGTATTACGTTGTTAAGCTGTTTGAGAGAAACTTTTCACTCGTGTTCTTACCAATAGACTTTTAAAATGGGCCGAAACTTATTTTGTGTACATTGAAGCACATGCAGGCTTCAGGCCAAATATGAGTACGGTCAATATTGTGTTTGTGCTACATGGTTTAATTATACATATTTTAATTCAAGGTAAACGCCTGTATTGGTGCCTTTTTTGATTTCTCTAAAGCTGTTGATTATATGGTTGGAGATAATCTATGGTATAAACTTGTTCAATTAGGTCTGCGCGGGAAAATACTAAATATCATACAATCAATGTACACTGCTGTGAAATCAAGAGTTAAATACTGTAAGAAATTAAGTAACGAGTTTGTATGTTCACTGGGAGTGCGACAGGGAGAATGTTTATCACCTCTATTGTTTTCACTATTTATAAATGATATCGAAGACGAATTTGTACGTAAAGGATACCAAGGTTTCGATATTGATAAATATAAATTATTTATATGCGGATGACATTGTTCTTTTCTCTGAATCTTCAGATGCTTTACAAAATGGGTTACATTTTATTTTGAATACTGTGAAAGATGGAAATTAAAGGTACACACATCAAAATCTAAAGTTATGATGTTTAAGAAAGGAGGTCAATTACCCAGGATCTTAGTATTTTCATATAACGGAAGTATATTAGAAATTGTAAATAAATTTGTTTACCTAGGAATTGTATGTACAACACGAGGGTCTTTTGTAACAGCTCAAACAGCATTGGCGGAGCAAGCTCAGAAAGCAATTTTTAAAATGAACAAATATTTACATAAATTCACGTTTTTGTCAACAAACACACAGATTAGATTTGTTTGATAAATTAATTTCACTTACATTAAATTATAGTAGCGAGGTGTGGGGTTTTATTCAAGGAAGTGCTATAGAAAGGGTTCATATGCAGTTTTGTAAGAAGATGCTAGGGGTAAAGAAAACAACACAGAATGATTTTATATATGGTGAACTTGCTCTTCCTTTTTGACACGTCGACATTATAACATTATTAAATACTGGTTGAAACTTTAACATACTGAAAAACGTTAATATTCTATAATTGTGTATGACATGCTTTTATTAGATTTAGAGATACTACCGAACAAAATAAGTTGGGTAATACTACTTAAGAATTTATTAGCATCCATTGGTTTTTATGAAGTCTGAGTTAACCAAAGTGTTGGTGTACCTACATTATTCTTATTTGTTGCGAAACAGAGAATTCATGACCATTTCTTACAAGACTGGCTCAGTAGACTTGAATCTTCAAGTCTTGCACTATTTTACAGAAATATCTATGAATTTAGTCTTCAGCCATATTTAGAAAAAATACTTATTTTTAAGTATTTAAAGGATTTTGCACAGTTCAGAGCATCATATCATAGGTTATAGGTTGAAGCTGGCAGTTGGTCAAGACCACCTAGTACTCCTTTCCACGAAAGAAAGTGTAAGATATATGATATTTTAGAAGATGAATATCACTTCATTCTAGAATGCAGTTTATATAAGGAACTAAGGTCGTTATATATTCATCCGTATATCTGAAAAATACTAAATATGTTTAAACTTGTTGAATTGTTAAAAAGTCATAATATGTCAGTTTTAAACAAATTGGGTATATTCATCTACAAGGATTAAGAAATGAAATATTATATTTTGATAATTAGCATGATTATTTATATATGTAGATATGTTTTAATTTATATGCTTTTTGTAAGTACT
>JAWPHD010022265.1:0-25649 GCA_037043455.1 Cyrtodaria siliqua
TGTGCTATTTTTTGTAGTGGCATCATCTTGGATGTCAGGTTGACCTTATTTTAACAAAGTTGCCCTTCATCCAAGCACCCCAAAGTGACTTTTAGTTAAAATTTCTTAAAAGAAGTTGTTTAAGAACCATTAATACGTTTGAGAGACTTTGATGTCCGATGCATTTGCTAGAAAAGTAACACCTATTTGTTGACTCTTTGAAAACAATAATTGATTTACCTGGCATCAAATCTGATTTGTTTGGATCCAGACATTTGACAGAATTGATGCAAAAGCAAATGTCAGTAGCTGTGCATGTCTTTTTTCCATTTTTATCACTCCAGCCATTTTCATGATTACAGTGGAACTTGTCGGAAGCAGTGGGCCAACCTTCTTCATAACGAATGAATCTTTTCGACAGAAAATCCGCTTTCATGCGACCAGGGTATCGTTCCAAATTGCAACCTTCAGTAGAGAAAAGAAATAAAATTATTTTAAATACTACCAGAAAGTATGTTTGAACAATATTTCGCAATCATTCAGTCAGTCATTTAAATAGATCTAAATTTCAACTTTAATGTATTTCGATATCGAAGAAATTTTCTTTTTGCATTATGAACTCAATATATTAAATAGAAGTACTAATGTTAATTCTAATGCAACTGTAATGTAACGAGATACTCCATTGGCTGACATCTCAAATTTGCGACGTAAAATGACCGATTTACCTTCTGAAAAGTGTGTTACATGAAATAACATTGTAACAAACAACGTCATTGGATGATGTCAACTAATACAGGTGACCACGAAGTTTTCATAAAAAAAATCAAGTGTTTAATTATGACTTTGTTTTATATTTCTGGTATTTAAAGGGGTTGATGCACTATTTTCAAACAATGTTTATTTCAAAGGGCTCTGAAAAACTTGAAAAAAGCTGAAATAATTATCAAAATGCCATGAAAAATGAAGGCGGTATGACCTATTGAAAACTTGCAAAGAGTGGTATGACCTATTAAAAATTTGCGAAGAAACACAAATGGAGGCGGTCATCTTCGAACAATGACGTCATCGCGCCTTTTTACCATATATGACATACTGCTTAAATGTCTTTAAATGCAAAGAAAATCACTGCAAATGAAAAGTAAGCATACAATTTATACATTTTACATCTGTATATTTATTTTTAATCAATTTGCAGTGATTTTCTTTGCTTTATAATATAGTTTGTCAAAATGTCATCAGTAACAAGAGGCCAATGACCTTAAAGCTCTGATAGGTTTTTGATAGCTAGATCAGCATTCCTGTGGAGTGAAAACCTGTCAAGTAGTTTCAGAGGAGTAGTCGCTACAAGTTTTTACTAAGTTTCAGAGGAGTAGTCGCTACAAGTTTTTACTATATAACTCTATGTAAACAAAGATGGCCGTGACAGCCATGTTTAATGTCGAATCAAAATAATTTTCAACACGGACCAACATCATGTCATGCTGATCATGAAAAAAAATAATTCCATATCAACATCACTTACAGTTTTCAAGAAGTAGTCGCTACAAATTTGTTTTTTTGAAAAATCAATTTTTAGCCGTGGCGGCCATCTTGAATTTCCGGCCAACTTGAAATTTTGCTAGATATCAAGAGCAACATTCCTGTGAAGTTTCATGAAAATCCATTAGTAGTTTCAGAGGAGTAGTCGCTACAAGTTTTTACTATATAACTCTATGTAAACAAAGATGGCCGCTGGCAGCCACGTTTAACGTCAAATCAAAATGATTTATCGACAAGGACCAACATCATGTCATGCTGTTTGTTTTAGAAAAAGTCCCATATCAACATCACTTATAGTTTTCAAGGAGCAGTCGTTACAAACTTGTTTTTAAAAATCTATTTGTGACTTTGGTGGCCATCTTGGATTTCAGATCAACATGAATTTTTGCCAGGATCAACTAGACATCATGGGCAACATTTCTGTAAAGTTTCATGAAAATTCATCCAGTAATTTCAGAGGAGTAGTCACTACAAAAAAAGTTTACGAACAGACAGGCGGACGGACAGACAACGGACACCACACCACGGCATAATCTCTTTAATCTTTGATCAGTAGAGCTACAAAGGCGCGATAACGTCATCGTTCCAAGATGGCTGCCTCCATTTATGTCCTTTCCAAATTTTCAATAGGTCATATCTCATTTATTTTTCATGACATTTTGATAATTTTTTCGGCTATTTTTAAGGCTGTCAGTGCCCTTTTAAATAAATATTGTTTGAAAATAGTGAAAATCAACCCCTTTAAGTGAAAAAGCATTAGATTTGAGATAACCATGCTAAGATTTTCAATCTGGGATGGTATGTGGTTTGGTTACACAGCATGACATTACGTTTAACGGCTCTGCTAGCGACTTCGCCGTAAAACAAAAATCTTGAACTGTAAAACCACTTGCATACCATCCCAGATTGAACATCTTAGAATGGTTATCTCTTAAATTAAACTACAATGAGGATTGCTAAATTTCCTTGTTTTGTCGGGACATCTGTTTACCAAATAGTGTATGCAATTTACCTTTAAGTATCCCGTTACTGGAGTTAGATGGGACAGGTTGGAAATGCCCATTGTCACACTGTACACATAACAGTGTCACCACTTTTGTCTTCAGGTCTAACCCTAGTTCATTGGTTTTTCCTGAAGTGGAAAATAAACATTTACATGAACAAATTTGATGTGCATGTAGTAAAAAGCACTACAAGTTAATGGAAATGAAATGGGATTTAACATCCAAGTTAATACCAGAGGTGTTCAACTTATAACGTAACACTTTTGTTTAAGATGTTATTTGTAAGCGGAAATGGTTATCATAAAAAATGCGTGATTTAATGTTGTGAAACTGTTATTTAGAACATAAGCATTTAAAAATAACTACAAGTTCACGCGGTTCGCTTTAAACTACATTTTGAATTAGGTACCCACTAGTTTCCAATTTTAAACCTATATGTTTCTATTGCCGTAGAGTTTTAGCTTAAACCAAATAATGTCAATAATGCAAATCGTAATTGTTTAAAACTGTGTTTGAAATTTAAATATGATCGCAGGTTTTATTTTAAGTCAAAAATATAAATGTTGAATTAAAAGTTTGAATTTTTATCGAAATTTTAAGAAATTGACAAATTATAGGACACTTTGCTAGTATGTTACCTACCGATGCTTTTATAAATTTACCGAAATAAGCATTTTATTCATATTTTATGAGGCAAAAAATGAATAGTTATTGTTGCTGTATTATCACATACCATGTAAAGATATATTCTGGTGAAAGTATATATTTGCAAATGTGCATGTTTTGCCCCTAAATCTTTTATCATTACTTTTCTTATAAGAAAGTAACGAAACTTATTTCTTTATAGAGGAGGACATCATAACAATGCCTGCAGTTGATGTTTCGAACTAGAAGTTTTTATAGATTTAATAATTTTCAAAGTTTTTCTTCAGGTTAATTTTTGCTGAAATCGTGAAAACCGACAAATAGCAAAAAAATCCTTTTTTTTTACGCTCACACATGGACATATCAGACTACTATTAACTTAAACGACAAATCGCAAGCATTTGTTTTTAAATTTGTTTTACAGTTACTTTTTATAAGACCATATCAAATTAATTCCCAGTTTATCATCCAAATTTTGGAAAAAATTGGGGCGGGGGGTGCAATTTTATTTTTTATTTTTTATTTTCCTGAGATGACATCAAACATCACAAAAATATTAATAACCAGAAGTATTATGTTTTGCACACTCTCTTTATTACCAATTGTCACTGCTATAGCATACATTTGTATTTATAATGATATAAACTACCATGTATGTGAGTTTTAAAAGTTGAAGTTCTCAATATAACTTACTTCTTCTTGTTTGAAACAGTTCCCCTTTTATTTACGAATGACTGTTTGCCAGATAGGCACAACTCACATACGGGATATTTATCATCTGGTTCTACAAGGTCATCTGACAAACCACAGTAATAACATACCGATTAGAAGCCAGCAGAAAAATATGGTAGTTCCACTGACATGTCACAAGTTACATTTTTTCTAACAAATACCGAATGTAAAATATGACTGTCCTCTGTTTCAACATCTTGAAGGACATAACCACATGTATATTGTAGGTCAGCTAGGATTTGAAGCAAATCAGTTCTTTTCTTTCCTTTCACTAAATGTTTACAATACAGGACTCTTGGTTTTTCACATTCAGAACAATACACCACAATCTGGACATTATCTTTTTTTTTTTTTTTTTTTCAAAATAAAAATTGTCGGGGCGGCATAAAATATTCGGGGCGGGCGGGGATGATAATCTGGGAATTAATTTGATATGGCCTAATTGAAGATTTTTGCTTCAAAATGTCATCCTTTACCATTTTACAAAAATATGGATGCAGCAAAATCAGGAATCACATAATAGTTCATGTCATAATGTTTTATATCGAAAGAAACATTAGACTGGACATTAAAATGAACATATTCGGCGAGAATGTCAAGACGTTTAAATCAGGTACAAAATGAAACTGTTACGTTATAAGTTGAACACCTCTCGTATAATATGTAAGGTAATATTGGATCATGAACCTCAGGCGATGAGATGAAGGATGTAGTTTTCAAACAGGCACGGCCAGGAGTACACCCAGGTGAGGGAGTCTGGAGATATGCAGATCTTCCTGTAAATCTAAACTGTAAGGCCTTATCCATTGAGCTTCAGATGCCACTGAAAAATTCATGGAAAAAAGTTATCTCAACTCTGTCATACCAATGTTTTAGATTTACACAAACATGTTATCAAAATTTTTCATTGCCAATGCATCAATCTAATGGGCCTGAAATGCTCGACTGGTATTAACGCTACAATTCATTGCTTAGATGGAACGGTATATTGCTATGAGAATCATTATAAACTCTTATGGTTTTATATTTTGTACCGAGCACAGTGCTATGAATCAATCCATTAAAAAGGTACATGTAGGTAGAGTATGCGAAGCGATTAAATCCGTTATTTCGGCGATGTTTCTGGAGACATAAGGCAACGCCTGCCGAACCACGACTGGTGAACAATTGAATAACAAATCTTTTCATCCTGACCTTGAACCTACTGAACCCAAACTATATATGGGTCATCTCTCATCATGGACAATCTACTTGTAAAGTTTCATGAGTGTGGCTATATGTCTTATAGAGTGGACAATGAATTTATGAATCATGAATTTATTGTGCAATACACCATAATATTATATTGAATATATTAATGAAGGGCATTATTTCTTAACTCACATGTAAACATTTATGAAATTATGTTGCATTTAGTTATAATCTGAGACCATTTTTCCTAAAGTTATGCATTCATAAGGAGACATTTACCTATTTTTCAACAATCAAGGGCAAGAACTCTTCAATGGATATGTCAACATAGCTCATCAATCCTGAATGAAAACATACAGAAACAATTTAAGCTCCGCGGTATATTTTGTGTATAATCAAAAAATATTAAATGTATCACCTTCAAAACAATCAGCTGACAGAATCTGATGGTTTTTTTCTTTGTATGGTGTTTTTAAGTCATTTTCAAAAAAAACAAAAAACTTTTGTTTGTGATGGCGGCAGACCACCCACTTTTCCTGGGTAGAACCCGTGCTGTACACCTCCCACCATCCGTCACTTCCTCACTTGACAAGTCGAGTTCCCAGTGGGATTCAAACCCTCAGGGGTGAGAGGCAAGAAGGTTTACAATGCAGACGTCATTATTAACCACTCGGCCACCGAGACGCTAGCTGACAGATGGACAGATAGATGACGCCTGACAATCCGCCACCTCATAAATTCATCTGACCAAAGGCCAATAGAGCTACATTGTATAAACTGTCTCAGTATGAAAAATTTAAACTGTTGAGAAAAAACACCATTATTCTACTCACCTGCAGGACAAGTCTTGATTGGAAGACACACCTCAGATAGGTAACTATTATTCCTGTCCTTGCCACATATGTACGTCATACCTGGAGGGCATGACCCAATGCAGAAGTTGCGGATTTTCTTTCCTTGGTTAGTTGTAGGACAAGCATCAAGGGGATTTCTGCAGGCACTGAATGTCTTTGTATTTTCGTTGAAAATAGGCGTCAGAACTGCGCATATTGATATAGTCAGGCAGGTTAAATGGAAGAAACATATCCTGATGCTTAAACCCATTGGTTCTCTCTGAAATAAACAAAAACATTATGGTAAGCAAAACTTAATTTTCACGGGTTTGATATCAGGCCTGCTAGGACAAGTTTGGGTTGGGCGAGAAAAGAAGTTAACAAAAAGACCCTGATGTTCCAACACCAACCCCTACTTTTTTTGGTTGCGAGACATCTTGTACGCAAGACAATTTGTACCCAAGATAACTTGTACCTGTTTTGGACAACTCGTAACATTTTTAAACAAGAGGTGCAAGAGGGCATGTGGATACTCTACTGGATCTACTGGCGTAGGGGATGGCCGGGTCTGCTCAAACTTGACTGATTACTGAACTTATTCAAGCTTTCATTCATGAATGATTGATATAAACACTCTGTGATATAAACACTCTGATCAGGTTAGATAAAGATCAGACGAAGAATGAAGTACCTAGAGATTTAACAAAGCAAAATATAGCATTTTTTTCTATAAATCAAGGGCCATAAAGTGTTACTAATCTGATTTGGCTGGATTTCAAACATGTCCGAGCTTTCATCGATATCAACAATTTGGCCAAGTTTGGTAAAGATCACCTACTAGAAGGCCACAACCTGCATGTTGAGTCCTACGTTGAAGAAGTCCAGATTGGTTTATATATAGATTTCACCAACACCAAATGTCAATCTTATAAGATATTTTTTCCTTAGTATTTAATTAATCAAAAGTAGGTAACAGCGAACCGAAAAATGTGCGCATGATGTTAGATGCATATAAGGAACATTCTGGTGAAGTTTTGTGAACATCCTGACATCAGCATGTCGTAGCGGAGACCAGTCATGACCTATATTTCGTTCAAAGTAGATTACAACGACCTGAAATTGTGCACGTGATGTTGGATCCATGTAATGGTGTTTGGTGAAAATCCTGCAAGTAACGAAGAAGATATTAGGAAATGAAAATCGGATGGACGAAGAACTGACGAAAGAACTGACACACATACACCCGGACGACATTGTGATCACTAAGTCGAGATCCAAAATAGGCTTGACAATAAATGAAAGTCAGACAAATGGACGGACTTACAAATGAATGCACAGACTGATACACTTACACCCTGACAAGATTGTGATCGCTATGTCGAGAACCGTAAACTGGCTCAACAAAAAAGCTATGTCGAGAACCGTAACGGGCTCAACAAAAATGCCAATTATATTATTAAAAAGGTCAAGAAGTATTGAAAAAAAATACTAGAGATATAACAAAATGTTGAATTGGTATGAAACACTTCTTAGAAATAAATTAAATTGAATTAAAATAATTTTTTGATAGAATTGTGTTTAGGTGCGCAACATAAGCACAGAGCTTGAAATTAGCACTCGCAAAATGCGTTGTTTTGAGAAATTTTCAGCAATTGCAAAAATTTGCGAGTTCATCATTTCTGTACAAATTTAGCAGGGTTGATGGCTCAAATAACGAAAGAAGTTTGTTGTCGTCTGTTACAACACAATCTAATAGAAGTAGTGTATGCACGGAAATGTCTTCGACCAAAACGAGAAAAAATGCTGTAAGAATGCACTTTTCGAGTTGAAATTATCTGCATTCAAAAAAACAAATCGGTCAAACAATTAAATTTTAACCCTGTAGCAGAACATTTTCGGTGTCCAAACCCAGAAACTTGTGGTGATTTGAATATTGTATGAACCAGTAGTTTACTTGGCATTGTTATGTAAACACAAACATAAAATGAAAATGTTTTTATTGCTTCTACAATATTTTTATGGCCACTTTTAGACCTTAGGTGCACAGGCACAGGCTTGCATTGACAGTATAGAAGGATTGAGAGAAGAGTTGGAGATAGTGTTATAGTATGTAGGACATACCGGTATATAGTAAAGGGAAGGCCAGAATCATAAGACACACTAGTTTTAAAATACTTTTTTACTATTCCGTGTGTAAATTTGTCAGATAATATACATTCTTTTTCTTTTTTGCAACATTCGCTTATCTAAATATGCACTTATATTTATGATGCAATGTGTCTGTTTTACGAACAACACTTACTATTTTAAAATATTTTCATTTATCCTCTGCTGTAATTTTAAATTAAATATATACTTTTTATATGTGCGCATGCGCATGGAGACGCATCATTCCCCCGACAACAGGGATCAACAAAATGTTCTTTTATACATTTAAATGAAAGATTAATGCCTGTGTGTCTGGTGAAACTATTTAATAGAGCTTTTCTAGATAGATTGATTGCTTTTTTGGGAGTGGGAGCATGCTTTAATGTTGAAAACCTAGTTTTTATTTTCAGCGCATGATGTTTGGTACATGGTAGCAACTTATTGTCCAAGTTTAATAATAATTGCACATGGCAATGCCGAGAAAAAAAAAAGAAATATTGATGTCCGTATAGCAAAGTTAAAAGGTTAACAAAACATATATTTTGGAGTAAGTAGTGACCTAGTTTTCAGGGTATGGTCAGTGCTTGATGAGAGGAAGGTGCTGTTAAAATTTTATGAAGATCGGACACGGTAAAGCTGAGATATAACAAAAATTTAATTCCCCCCACCCAAACTTAAACAAAAAAGGTTAACGAAAGTAGGTCATATTGACCTAGTTTTCATGGTATGGTCAGTGTTTGATGAGAGGAAGGTGCTGTTAAAATTTGATGAAGATCGGACATGGTGATGCTGAGATATAACACAAAAACTTAATTCTCCACCCCACTCCACCGCCCAAACTTAAACAAAAAGGTTAACGTAATGCATATTTTGGAGAAAGTAGGTCATAGTGAGCTAGTTTTCAGTGTATGGTCAGTGCTTGATAAGAGGAAGGTGCTGTTAAAATTTTATGAAGATGGGACATGGTAAAGCTGAGATATAACAAAAAGTTAATTTCCCCCCCACCCCGCCCAAACTTAAACAAAAAGGCTAACGTAACGCATATTTTGAAGATCGGACACGGTAAAGCTATATTATATATATTATATTCTATATTAAATTCTAAACAAATATGGTAAAGATCAGATAAACAAGAGGCCCAAGAGGGCCTGTGGACGCTCTACTGGCTAATATGGCTCTTATAACATCAATGAAGCGAGTGACTATCATCTTAAAGAGGCAAAATATAGCATTTTTAACTAAATCAAGAGCTATAACTCCGCTATTACTGGTCCGATCTGGCTGGTTTTCGAACTTGGCCAGTAGACAATAAAAACTAGAAATTGTTATTGTCCATGGGACAAACACGTATGGCTCCCCCACTAGCCCGAACAGGCATAATTGACGACTCTAGGTCCAACCGTCCTCTATTGATCTGAGATCGTTTGATATTCAATATCCCTGTGACTGTATCTACTATCTGTATCAGTAAGGCCACATAAAAATATGTGTGGTTCCTATTGTTTTAAGGGGCCGACCATAAAACATTTTATGCAAAAAAAAAAAAAAAAAAATCAATAAAAAAAAAATTTAAAAAAAATAAAATAAAAAAAATAAAAACATATTTTTTTTTTTTAAAAAACAAATTAAACAAAAAATCAATAAGGGTCATCTACTTGTCATGACCAAACATCCTTCCAAGTTTGAGGACCATAGGTCCAACCATTCTCTAGTTATTGATCGAACATCGTTTTGATAGTCAATGTCACCGCAACCTTGACCTTTGACCTAGTGACCCCAAAATAAATAGGGGTCATCTACTTGTCATGACCAACCATCCTTCCAAGTTTGAGGACCCTAGGTCCAACCATTCTCTAGTTATTGATCGGACATCGTTTTCATAGTCAATGTCACCGCAACCTTGACCTTTGACCTAGTGACCCCAAAATCAATAGGGGTCATCTACTGGTCATGACCAACCATCCTTCCAAGTTTGAGGACCCTAGGTCCAACCATTCTCTAGTTATTGATCGTACATCGTTTTCATAGTCAATGTCACCGCAACCTTGACCTTTGACCTAGTGACCCCAAAATCAATAGGGGTCATCTACTTGTCATGACCAACCATCCTTCCAAGTTTGAGGACCCTAGGTCCAACCATTCTCTAGTTATTGATCGGACATCGTTTTGATAGTCAATGTCACCGCAACCTTGACCTTTGACCTAGTGACCCCAAAATCAATAGGGGTCATCTACTTGTCATGACCAACCATTCTTCCAAGTTTGAGGACCCTAGGTCCAACCATTCTCTAGTTATTGATCGGACATCGTTTGTGACACAGACCTACAGACAGACAGAGAAACAGACAGACAGACAGAAAGCACAAAATCAATATAGCTCCACTACCACACTTTGTGTGGGGGAGCCATAATAAAACAAGAGGTCAATGACCTTGAAGCTCTACTGATTGATTTTGATTTCAGGAAGTAGTCGCTACAGACTTGTTTTTTGAAAAATTACTTTTTAGCCGTGGCGGCCATCTTGAATTTCCGGCCGACCTGAAATTTTCCTAGGATCAATTAGACATCAAGAGCAACATTCCTGTGAAGTTTCATGAAAATCCGTCAAGTAGTTTCAGAGGAATAGTCGCTACAAGTTTTCATTATATAACTCTATGTAAACAAAGTTGGCCGCTGACAGCCATGTTTAACATCGAATCAAAACGATTTTTGACAAGGACTAACATCATGTCATGCTGATCATTTTAGAAAAAGTCCCATATCAATATCACTTAAAGTTTTCAAGAAGTAGTCGCTTCAAACTTGTATTTTGAAAAATCTATTTTTAGCCATGGCAGCCACCTTGAATTTCCGGCCGAACTGAAATTTTGCTAGGATCAATTAGACATCAAGAGCAACATTCCTGTGAAGTTTCATGAAAATCCGTCGAGTAGTTTCAGAGGAGTAGTCGCTACAAGTTTTCATTATATAACTCTATGTAAACAAAGATGGCCGCTGGCAGCCATGTTTAACATCGAATCAATACGATTTTCGACAAGGACCAACATCATGTCATGCTGATCATTTTAAAAAAAGTCCCATATCAATATCACTTATAGTTTTCAAGAAGTAGTCGCTACAAACTTGTTTTTTAAAAACCTATTTTTAGATCTGGCGGCCATCTTGGATTTCACATCAACATGTATTTTTGCTAGGATCAACTACACTTCATGGGCAACATTTCTGTAAAGTTTCATGAAAATCCATTCAGTAGTTTCAGAGGAGTAGTCGCTACAAAAAAAAGTTTACAGACAGACAGACGGACGACGGACGCCGCACCACGGCATAAGCTCTGCTGAAAAAAAAAAAAAAAGATTAAAAAAAAAAAAAAAAAAAAAAATTCTGAAAAAAATAAATCAATAAAAAAAATATAATCAATAAAAATAATAAAAAAAAAAATAAAAAAAAAAATTAAAAAAAATAAATAAATAATAATACAAGAGGTCAATGACCTTGAAGCTCTACTGATTGATTTTGATTTCAGGAAGTAGTCGCTACAGACTTGTTTTGAAAAATTATTTTTAGCCGTGGCGGCCATCTTGAATTTCCAGCCGACCTGAAATTTTGCTAGGATCAATTAGACATCAAGAGCAACATTCCTGTGAAGTTTCATGAAAATCCGTCAAGTAGTTTCAGAGGAGTAGTCGCTACAAGTTTTCATTATATAACTCTATGTAAACAAAGATGGTCACTGGCAGCCATGTTTAACATCAAATCAAAATAATGTTTGACTCTGATAACCATCATGTCATGCTGATCATTTTACAAAAAGTCCCATATCAATATCACTTATAGTTTTCAAGATGTAGTCGCTACAAACTTCTTTTTTAAAAAAAATATTTTTAGCTGTGGCGGCCATCTTGAATTTCTGGCCGATCTGAAATTTTGCTAGGATCAATTAGACATTAAGAGCAACATTTCTGTAAAGTGTCATAAAAATCCGCCAAGTAGTTTCAAAGGAGTAGTCGCTACAAGTTTTTACTATATAACTCTATGTAAACAAAGATGGCCGCTGGCAGCAATGTTTAACATCGAATCAAAACAATTTTTGACAAGGACCAACATCATGTCATGCTGATCATTTTAGAAAAAGTCCCATATCAATATCACTTATAGTTTTCAAGAAGAAGTCGCTACAAACTTGTATTTTGAAAATTTATTTTTAGTCGTGGCGGCCATCTTGAATTTCCGGCCGACCTTAAATTTTGCTAGGATCAATTAGACATCAAAAGCAACATTCCTGTGAAGTTTCATAAAAATCCGTCAAGTAGTTTCAGAGGAGTAGTCGCTACAAGTTTTCATTATATATATTACATATCAATATCACTTATCGTTTTCAAGAAGTAGTCGCTACAAACTTGTTTTTTGAAAATCTACTTTTAGCGTGGTGGCCATCTTGAATTTCCGGCCGACCTGAACTTTTGTTAGGATCAATAAGACATCAAGAGCAATATTCTTGTGAAGTTTCATGAAATCCATCAAGTAGTTTCAGAGGAGTAGTCGCTACAAGATTTTACTATACAAACTCTATGTAAACAAAGACGGCCACTGGCGCCCATGTTTAATGTCGAATCAAAATAATTTTCGACAAGGATCAACATCATGTCATGCTGATCATTTTAGAAAAAGTCCCATATCAATATCACTTACAGTTTTCAAGAAGTAGTCACTACAAATTTATTTATTTTAAATCTATTTTTAGCTGTGGTGGCCATTTTGAATTTCCGGCCAGCCTGAAATTTTTCTAGGATCAACTAGACATCAAGTGCAACATTCCTGTGAAGTTTCATGAACATCCATCAAGTAGTTTCAGAGGAGTAATCGCTACAAGTTTTTACTATATAACTCTTATGTAAACAAAGATGGCCACTGGCAGCCATGTTTAATGTCGAATCAAAACAACTTTTGACAACGACCAACACCATGTCATGCTGATCATTTTAGAAAAAGTCCCATATCAATATCACTTATAGTTTTCAAGAAGTAGTCGCTACAAACTTGTATTTTAAAAATCTATTTTTAGCTTTGGCGGCCATCTTGGATTTCACATCAACATGAATTTTTGCTAGGATCAACTAGACTTCATGGGCAACATTTCTGTAAAGTTTCATGAATATCCATCCAGTAGTTTCAGAGGAGTAGTCGCTACAAATAAAAGTTTACCGACAGACGGACAGACAGACGGACGTCGGACCACGGCATAAGCTCTGCTGATCTCTAATCAGTCGAGCTAAAAATGGCTCCTGGTGGTATAAAGACATCAACTCAAAACAAATGTTTAAAGCTACAGACCCTCTATATAAATCGATTTCTTCTTTGTAGGCGTGTCTTTATTTGTAACTTCATGTTCACCAGCTCATGTCGAAATCGGGTATTTAAGCGAGCAAATATAACGTAGAACATCATTTATTGTATAGACATCGACCAGTGCACATCGTACCTGTACACAGGTAACATTATGATTTACAGAAGAAAAAAGATTTGTCACTTTCGGGACTCGAACACACGACCTTCTGAGTTCAAGTCAGGTACTCTACCACTGAGCTATAACGCTGCTTGAGATAATGGTATACAAACTACAATTTATTATGAGGCAAAATAACTTAACATATTTTTGAACGCAAATCAAGATGAATCCATAAATATATAGACCATCTTGTCGGACGTGTAAATTAGCATTGCCTGGTGTAAATACTATATGTTATCAATATGAAACCAACATTCCGCCTCAAAACAACCACATATTGACTTGTTATTTAGCGCATGCTGAGTTTGTCTGTGTGTTAGTTATTACGTAATGCCTATTTAGTGTTAATAATGCTAGAACAAACCAATAAATAGCCTTGGTCTAGTGGTTAAATGTACGGCCTTCAAAACTTCAAAAAGCGCAATGGCTGTGGTTCAAATCCCGTTCCGGGCAAGTACTTTTTTTATCACATATATTCTGAAGCAGTATATTTATCGATGTTACCTGTACGAAGGCTAATTAAAAATGTGATATTTTACGCATCGATTTCTGCCTTATATACCGACTTTTGGGGTGTTCGTCGATTTGAAACTATTTCACACGTGACTCATTCATATTCATGAGTTATTACCAGTTAATATAGAGGGTCTGTAGCTTTAAAGACACATTTCCCAACTGAATTTAGTCGTTGAAAAATCATGGATAGCATGCTTTTTAACTGCCTACTTCTCGCTGACTGATTACCACAGAGACATTATATTGAGGCCCCATCACAGTTTTTTTATTTTCATTTACTATTACCTTAGTTTTTGATATAAAATATATTGTAACTGAAAACACTAGATTGTTTATTATGGGGGAGCATACAGTCGCCGCTTTTCCTGTCCGTCCGTGTGTGCGTCCGTCCGTCCGTGCGTCACACTTTTTGTCCGGAGCATAACTCAAAAGGTATGCTTGATTAAAGTTCGTGTGAATGATTATGACAATGAGACGGAGTGCAGTTCATAGGAACCATAACTTCACTACTTTTTTAATTATCTCCCTTTTTTGCCCAGGTTTGCACCTGGGGTCTTCCTCCGCCAATAAAAAGCTGGAAATTGTCGCCAAATGACCTTAGCTGTTGGTGCAACTTTAAAATCCAGTTTAATGAATTCATATAAGATTTGGTTGAATTCTGACAAGCGGTTTCTGAGAAAAAGTCGTCAGAAGAAAAAGATAACGTCGACGACGAAGAGACAACGGAAGGACGACGGACAAAGACTGATTCCAAAACATCACATTGAGCCTTCGGCTCAGGTGATCGAAAAAACATTGACAGAAAACACTGACAGATGACAATGCGTTTCTTGCATTTGAGATTTTATTAAAACATGGCAGAGAAGTAACTGATAATAGAGTATATTGTGCTAAAAATACAAGAACTATTAATTGTTAACACGGGTCTTTTAAGAAAATCCATCTATACATAATTGTTTTAACATATATACAAGCGCACATAAAAGGCAAAACGGTTATAATTTTTACTACATTATCATACACTCTTTATGGGACGGGCCTCATCCTTTGACAAAAAACTAATAATCTCAATTTCCTTGTGCAAATGTATTTCTAACAGCGATTTACAGTTACCTATAGAAATTCTCTCCCCCACAAATACAATAGGCTCGAAATGTGTCTTTAAGACCAACTTCATGCTATGCCAGCCATTTTGGTAAAGGTACCAAATCAATAACTGTTACATATGGTAACCAGAAATTTGTACTTGTATAACATCTATTGTTTGCTGTAGTAGCCATCTTGAAGTTCAGGCCCACCTGAAGTTTACTTAGGACCAACCAGACATCAACCTATATCACTCTTATGTAAACAAAGATGACCACTGGCAGCCATGTTTGACATCAAATTGAAATGAACTTTGGTTAGGACCTAATGCAACTCTATGTCATGCCAGCCATTTTGGTAAAGGTTCCAAATCAATATCACTTATGCCTCATGAGAAGTAGTCGCCACAAAAATCTATTTTAGCCGTGGCGGTCACCTTGAATTTCCGGTAGACCTGAATTTATGCTAGGAACATCTAGACATAAAGAGCAATATTCCAGTTTATTTTCATGAAAATCCGTAATACAGTTTCAGAGGTGTAACTAGTCACCACAAGCTTTTCCTATCCTATATAACTCTATGTAAACAAAGATGGCCACTGGCAGCCATGTTCGACATTGAATCGAAATGAATTTTGGTTGGGACTAACTACATGTCATGCCAGTCATTTTGGTAAAGTTTCAAAATCAATATCACTTATGGTTTTTGAGAAGTAGTTGCCACAAACTGTATTTTAAAAATATATTCTTAGCTGTGGTGGCCACCTTGAATTTCCGACCGACCTGAATTCTTGCTAGGTTCAACTAGTCATCAAGGGCTGCGAACATTACTATGAAGTTTCATGAAAATTCGTCAAGTAATTTCAGGCGTAGTCACCACAAGTTTTCCCCTTATAACTCTATGAAAACAAAGATGGCCGCTGGTGGCCATGTTTGACATCAAAACGATATGAATTTTGGTCAGGACCAACTACAGGTTGTGCCAGTTGTTTTGGTAAAGGTTCCAAATCAATATCAATATGGAACACTCACACCCACACAGTGGCTAATCACTCTTCCATATCGCCTCCAGTACCTTTCATACATAATTACATGTAAAATCCCCATTAAATTATAAGGTTAGATAACTTACAATGTTCTGTCATCTGTTCTCAGACTGTCATCTGTACAATCTAAGTTCAAATGGGTAATCTACACATGTAAATAGTCCAGCAGTACCACACATTATGTATAAGAACAACTGATTTGAAGTTATCTAAAAACCTGTATCTGGCACAATGTGTTTACAAGCTATGCTTTGTCAACCTCTAGACATTATTGGCAAATCTATATTGTAATTTGTTAGATAATACAATGTAGGTTAAAATAAGATCCATAGCAAATTTGAATGCAAACAGATTTACAAGTAAAATAGCACTGATTTCATGGAAATGTTTTAAAACAGTTTTATCAATTAACCCTTTTTTTTCTTTTAATTAAGACTATTCCATTTATGTGACAAAGGGGTGTTTTGAGGAAAATGACATTGTAAACCCTGATCGCAGGTTGATCTGGGTTTACAATGGACCCAAAAGCTATTATAGTCGTGCTAATTAGCAGGTTAAGGGTTAAGGAAGCAAAAGGTAAACACTGGTAAAATTAAATAAGGTTTAACCCAAATTAACCCACTAAGCTTGACTGTAATAGCCTTTGTGTCCATTGTAAACGCAGATCAGCTTTAAAACAAGAGACAAAAGGGATGTTTTTTTCAAACTTGTTCAAGATTTTATTAAGGCTCGAGTGTTGACATGGCAAAATATAGCATTTTTCTTAAAATCAAGGCCATGCATGGTCATATCGAGTGGCATCAAAAAAACTGATAAAAACAAAAAGTCTTCATATATTTTATAGTAGCAAAACACACACTAGGGGGATTGGGGGAAGGGATACAAGGGGCCATAATTTTTTTAAAATAAAAATGATGCGTTATAGAACCTGGTTGTTTGATGTCCGATGATGCCAAATACAAAAATTTGTGTGATCAATCGATTATGTAAAGCAGTTTCTGAGATACAAGCGTACATAAAAACTTTAACCCGGGCGCAGAAGATGCAGACGACAATCAAGTCAGATCTCAATAGCTGTTTGTTTTTTCTTCAAAAAGCCTTGCACACCCAAACACCTGGGTCCATATTCATAAAGCTTCTTAGCAATATCTTAAGTCAAATTTTATTTATTTTTTAAACACCCTTTTCTGTCGATTTAAGATGAGTTTTTTTAAACAGTATTAATAATGTTTAATATGGATAAATAAAAGAATGATACAGCTAAATATTTATCTTAAAATAGATGGTTTGTAGTGTCCCTGGGAGGTTAATAAAGATATATATAAACAAGAGGTCAATGACCTTGAAGCTCTACTGATAGATTTTGATAGCTAAATCAGCATTCCTGTGAAGTTTCATAAAAATCTGTCGTTTCGGAGGAGTAGTCTCTACAAGTTGAAGTTTTTACTATATAACTCTAGGTAAACAAAGATGGCCACCGGCAGCCATGTTTAATGTGGAATCAAAAAAGAATCGACAAGGATCAACATCTTGTCATGCTGATCATTTCAGAAAAAGTCCCATATCAATATCACTTAGTTTTCAAGAAGTAGTCGCTAAAATCTTGTTTTTAAAAATCTATGTTAAGCCGTGGTGGCCATCTTGAATTTCCGGCCAACCTGAAATTTTGTTAGGATCAACTAGACATCAAGAGCAACATTCCTGTGAAGTTTCATGAAAATCCACCAAGCAGTTTCAGAGGAGTAGTCGCTACAAATGTTTACTATACAAACTCTATGTAAACAAAGATGGCCACTGGCGCCCATGTTTAATGTTGAATCAAAATAATTTTCGACAACGATCAACGATGTCATGCTGATCATTTTAGAAAAAGTCCCATATCAATATCACTTACAGTTTTCAAGAAGTAGTCGCTACAAACTTTTTTTAAAATAAAAATCTGTTTTTAGCCATGGCGGCCATCTTGAATTTCTGGCCAACCTAAAAAAATTCTGGGATGAGATCAGACATCAAGAGCAACATTCCTGTGAAGTTTCATAAAAATTTGTCAAGTAGTTTCAGAGGAGTAGTCGCTACAAGTTTTTACTATATAAATCTATGCAAACGAAGATGGCCACTAGCGGCATGTTTAAAGTTGCATCGAAATAAAATTCGACAAGGATCAACATCATGTCATGCTGATCATTTTAGAAAACGTCCCATATCAATATCACTTACAGTTTTCAAGAAGTAGTCGCTACAAACTTATTTGTTAAAAATATATTTTTAGCTGTGGCGGCCATCTTGTATTTCTGGCCGACCTGAAATTTTACTAGGATCAATTAGACATCAAGAGCAACATTCCTGTAAAGTTTCATGAAAATCCGCCAAGTAGTTTCAGAGGAGTAGTCGCTACAAGTGTTTACTATATAACTTTATGTAAACAATGATGGCCACTGGCAGCCATGTTTAACGTCGAATCAAAACGATTTTTGACAAGGACCAACATCATGTCATGCTGATCATTTTAGAAAAAGTCCCATATCAATATCACTTACAGTTTTCAAGAAGTAGTCGCTACAAACTTGTATTTTATAAATCTATTTTTAGCTTTGGCGGCCATCTTTGATTTCACATCAACATGAATTTTTGCTAGGATCAACTAGACTTCATAGGCAACATTTCTGTAAAGTTTCATGAATATCCATCTAGTAGTTTCAGAGGAGTAGTCGCTACAAATAAAAGTTTACGGACAGACAGACGGACAGACGGACGGACGGACAGACGGACGACGGACGCCACACCACGGCATAAACTCTGCTGATCTCTGATCAGTCGACTTCATAGGCAACATTTCTGTAAAGTTTCATGAATATCCATCTAGTAGTTTCAGAGGAGTAGTCGCTACAAATAAAAGTTTACGGACAGACGGAAGGACAGACGGACGGACGGCGGACGCCGCACCACGGCATAAGCTCTGCTGATCTCTGATCAGTCGAGCTAAAAAAGAGTCATAAAATCTGGTAAAGTTTGGCAAAGATCAGATGCAAAATGAAAGCCCTATCGTATGACGAGGCAAATTATAGCATTTTTTAACAAAATCAAGGGCCATGACTTCGCTGTTACTGGTCCGATCTGGCTAGTTTTCGAACCTGACAGAGCTTTCATTGACATTAACAATCTGATAAAGCTTGGTAAAGATCGGATGAAAAATGAAGGCCCTACCATCTTAACAAGACAAAACATAGCATCTTGAACTAAATCAAGGGCCATAACTCTGCTGATACTGGTCTGATATGAATGGTTTTCGAACTTGTCCAAGCTTTCATTGATATTAACAATCTGGTAAAGTTTGGTAAGGATCGGAACAATGAAGCCCCTATCGTCTTAACGAGGCAAAATATAGCATTTTTAACTAAATAAAGGGCCATAACTCCGCTGTTACTAGTCCGATATGGCTGGTTTTCGAACTTGTCCAAGCTTTCATTGATATTAACAATCTGATAGTGTTTGGTAAAGATCGGATGAACAATGAAGCCCCTATCGTCTTAACAAGGCAAAATATATCATTTTTACCTAATCAAGGGCCATAACTCCGCTGTTACTGGTCCGACAAGGCTGGTTTTCAAACTTGTTCGAGCTTTCAATGACATTAACAATCTGATAAAGTTTGGTAAAGATCGGATGAACAATGAAGCCCCTATCGTATTAACGTGGCAAAATATAGCATTTTTAACTAAATCAAGGGTCAGAACTCCGCTGTTACTAGTCCGATATGGCTGATTTTTGTTGCCTCCATTTATGTTCTTTGCAAAATTTTTTAACAATGTGGTAAAGCTTGGTAAAGATAGGATGAAAAACGAAGGTCTTAACGAGGCAAAATATAGCAATATAGCGCTTTTAACTAAATCAAGGACCATAACTCCGCTCTTACTGGTCCGATTTGGCTGGTTTTCGAACTTGTCCGAGCTTTCATTGATATTAACAATGTGGTAAAGTTTGGTAAAGATAGGATGAAAAAATGGAAGGCCCTATCAGCTTAACGAGGCAAAATATAGCAATATAGCATTTTTAACTAAATCAAGGGCCATAACTCCGATGTTACTTGTCCGATCTGGCTGATTTTCGAACTCATCCGAGCATTTGTTTGGTAAATATCGAATGAAAAATGAAGGCCCTATCGTCTTAACAAGACAAAAGTTAACGACGGACGGACGAACGACTCGGCATCCCATAAGCTCTGCTGGCCTTCGGCCAGTAGAGCTAAAAATGAAGTAACTACAGATTTAACAAAGGAAAATACAATATAGCATTTTTCAACAAATCAAGTAACTCTGTCATTACTAACAAGATCAAAATTGTCCAACGAAAAGTTAATCCCCCCCCCCCCACCATCCAAACTTAAATAAAAGGGTTAAAGTAAGGCATATTTTGGAGAAAGTAGGTCATAGTGACCTAGTTTTCGTATGGTCAGTGCTTGATGAGAGGAAGGTGCTGCTAAAAAGGTCTAGTAAACGTGTTAGACCGATCCCGGTCATTTTCGTCCCAGGATTAATGTAACAAATTAATATTTCGGTTCAGATAGTTCAATAAATATATTAATAATCACTTTAGATGCTTGAAATGTTAATTCAATGCATACTTTCTTAGATATGTTGACTTAAATCCCCGTGTTTTTACTATAGGAACCGCTCTGACCGTACACAGCCAGATGAAATATCAATTGTCAAAAAGGCTGGTAACTTGGTAAGGTCACAGAAGGCTCGGATTAGTATTTTCTAACCTGAGGGTCGCTCTTGCGTTCCTTTGGCGAGCTTTCCCGAGAAGATTATTGTTGCCAACGAGTACAGAACAATTTTGTTAAAAGCAAAGACTTTAGCAGATTAAAAGGAAGGGGTATAAAAACCACTCCCGAACGCCCGCACCTCCGAACCCTTTACGGAAATTAAAACTATGTATAACTGACAATAAACAAGTCTTACTGTTATAATTTTAACTGGTATGCATATAGTTAATGTGTATATATATACATGGTTAGTATATGATTGCCTTAATTAAAGTATTTGAGACAAAATTGCTGTTATTCCTCGCTAAGCGGTGCATAGAATTACCGGAATACACCTAATTACCGCAATATACCTTAGAATTACCGGAATACACCGAAATATACTTTTTATAATTGATATATTATAAAATATTGATAGAATACATTATTAGAAGACTAAAGATAATGTACTAATAACGATATATACTTTATAAAATATGTTGTTTTTAAAAAAAAATCAAAAAAAAATCATATTTTATGAATATTGCTAACAAATAAATTGCAGCTAATAAAATTTCATTTACGGATGATGATGTTGTTTGCATTAGTTTTTGACCTCTTTTACATGTGTTTAATCATAATAAATACAGTATACTTTTATTTATTGATATTGTTAAAAGGGCCTTGGTATAGATATTGACAATTTTGAGATGTTCTTTCGAACAATATTGTCAAGATTCTCATGCCACCCTCTTTGGCTCCAGGATGAACCAAGTCTTCGTCATAATGGCGAGGGAACTTCAGCTTCTTCATGACATTGATGAAGTCTTCCTGCAACATCTTATTAACACTTCGTCACACTGTGTAAAATGTGCAACAGTTGTGTTTCTGACATTTCCTCGGTCGGCAATACAGCTGACATACACCCGTTTCACGCCAGCAGCCTTCAACCTAAGAACAATGTCAATAATCCTATTGACAATGTCTGGTGCTGGTGTATTAGAATCTATGTCGCCGACGTTGACAAAGACGTAGTCTGGATGAAACTGCAGAAGCATGTCGAATTCGTCGTCAAATTGTCTTGTTGTAGACATCCCTGGTACCCGAAGAAGCCACATGTTCATGGCAGTGCCATGTTGTTGTTGGTGAATTTCGTAAGTCTTGCTATGTAGCTGTCTCCAAATATAGCATATCTATCCATTTTGGTGGATGGAAGAAATGATAATAAAATATTTCTTTTTGCTCCGTAATATATACGCAGCAGAATAGCTTTGTCATCATTTACTTAAGTTGAGTGAATCATGTAATTGATATGTCAGTAGTGTGTTTTAATCTGAATGTCTTATATTAATTAAATCATGTGCAAACATTTTATTAATTAGTAAATATAGTTCACTAATCAATTACTAACCTAATCACAAACAAGTAAATGAATAAACTGAGTAAGGTAATTACTTCTTGTCACTTATTATTATAAATTTACCAATAAGTAATCAGATTGTGTAAGTTTCCCCGATTATATAACAACCGCTTACAGCATATTGTTGTTACACACGATATACCGGTACATCATTTCATGTTCATGCCTTTGTGCACGTGTCAAAAACCTATTTCACTCTTATAACAGGGGACGAAATATATTTTACTGTGGACGAGAGGCATAGACACGTTACTCATCCTTATAGGACGTTTACTCGTCCTGCTCTGATTGTAAAAGTTCATAAGTAAAGTAGTCAGATACCATCATTTAACACTATTATATAAAACAAGAGCTGTCGGAGAACAGCGCAGCTCGACTATTCGATTTTTCGGAGAATAATAAATTTATAGCTAGTATATACCATCAGAAAACAAGGCTACAACAATGTGGGGTGGGGTTGGGAGCACAACATAACTATGTGTAAGAATTGACCAAAACTACACAGAAATATGTAAAAAAAATAAAATATTAAGTTTTGAGTGGGGTGCGGGGTGGGGGTGGGAGAGAGGCAGGGGTGGATGGTGGGGGGAGTGAGGGCAACATATATGTGTAGGAAGCCATGTAATAAGCAAAACAACACAAAAATATTAAGAAAAAAAATAATTAAAAAATCGAGTTTGGGTGGGGATGGGGTAGAGGCGTGGGATGGGGAGGGCAACATGTGTAAGAATTGACTAAAACAACAAAGAAATATGTAAAAAAAAAAAATCAAGTGGGGCGGGGTGAGAGGCGGGGGTGGTGGGGGGTTTTGGGCCCAATATATGTGTAAGAATTGACAAAAGCAACACAGAAATATGTAAAAAGAAAAAAAAAAAAAAGTTTCAAGTGGGGTTGGGGTGGGGGGAGCGGGAGTGGGGAGAGGCGGGAGTTTTTTTTGGGGTGGGGGGAGGGGGCAACATATATGTGTAAGAATTGACTAAAACAACAAAGAAATATGTAAAAAAAAACGTTTCAAGTGGGGGGGGGGGGGGGGGTGGGAGGGAGGGAGGGGGTGAGAGGCGGGGTGGGAGGGGGACGGGGGGGGGATGTTTGCAACATATATGTAAGAAATGACTAAAACAACACAGAAATATGTAAAAAATAAATAAAAAAAATTAGATTTTCAAGTGGGGGTGAGGTGTGGGGGAGAGCGGGGGGGGGAGAGGGGGGAGTGGGTTGGGGGCGGGGGGAGGGGGCAACATATATGTGTAAGAATTGACTAAAACAACAAAGAAATATGTAAAAAAAAAAAAAAGTTTCAAGTGGGGGTGATGGGGTGAGAGGCGGGGTTGGGGTGGCGTGGTGGGGGCAGGGAGGGTTGCAACATATATGTGTAAGAATTGACTAAAACAACACAGAAATATTTGAAAAAAATAAAATAAAATAAAAATTCAAGTTTAGGTACGTGGTGGGCGGGGTGGTGGGGGGTGGGTTGCAACATATGTGTAAGAATTGACAAAAGCTCACAGAAATATGTAAAAAAAAAAAAATCAAGTCTGGGGTGGGGTGGGGGGGGGGGGGGGGGTGATGGGGTGAGAGGAGGGGGATGGGTGTTGGGGGCGTGGAGGGTTGCAACATATATGTGTAAGAATTGACTAAAACAACACAGAAATATTTAAAAAAAAAAAAAAAAAAAAATTCAAGTGTGGGGCGTGGTGGGTGGGGTGATGTGGTGAGAGGCAGGTGGGGGAGGCGGGGGGAGGGTTGCAACATATATGTGTAAGAATTGGCAAAAGCTCACAGAAATATGTAAAAAAAAAAATCAAGTCTGGGCCGGGCTGACAGGGGGGGGGGGGGGGGGGGGGGGGGGGCTGGGGGGGAGGGGGAAGGGAGGAGGGAGCCCATGACCCAATATGGGTGAAGTAATAAGATGCATAATGCTATAACAAATCCCAAACCAAAATTATAGATATATACATGCTTACATGCAAACCTAGATCTGCATTTATTGCACATTTTATGGGCCATCACAATTTGGGTTCCATGGGAGCCCAGAATTTGCAGAAGACAAAATTACTTATCCAACCCTTTACAACATACTGTAAGGAAACCAACTCCAAAATTTAGTTCAGCGAGGACAAAAAATGTAAGAGATATAGCCTTGTAAACACAGCTTACACGCAAAATTTGATGTGAAACAGACATATTTTAAGGGCTATAAGAATTTGGGTTCCATGGGAGCCCAGGGGTTACAGGAACCAAAATTACTTAAGCAGTCCTTATGATAATGCTATAAGGAAGCTAATGGCCAAATTTGGTTGTGCTAGGGTAAGAATTGTAAGAGATATAGACTTGTAAACACAGCTTACACGCAAAATTTAATGTGAAATGGGGCACATTTTATGGGCTATCATAATTTGCTTTCCATGGGAGCCCATGGGTTACAGGAACCAAAATTGCTTATGCAGCCCTTAAGATAATGCTACAAGGAAGCCCATGAACAAATTTGGTTGTGGTAGGATAAGAAATGTAAGAGATATAGACTTGTAAACACAGCTTACACGCAAACCTTGATCATGGGACGCCGACGCCAACGCCGACCCCGGGGTGATTACATAAGCTCTCTTATTCTTCGAATAGTCGAGCTAACAAAGGGAAACATCATGTTGTTTTTTTCTTTATAATATAAATCTATGAAAATTATGAAACTTAGACCATTATTATAGATGAGTATATTCATATTCTATAGTTCACTAGTCTGATCATGGCCATTACAGTTAGTCTGGCATGGTATATATGTTCCCCTTTTCCTGTGAAAAATTCCCTTCTTAAAAAACCCCAGCAGGAATTGCAAAAGGAAAACAGCACACTTTTTGCAACTTCCCTTCCTGAAGGCCCTGGTCCCAGTCACCTAAAATGGGACTAGTGCCCTTAAAGATTTCCCCCGTGAAAGTGTTATATGTATAACATCAAATACTGTAACGGTCGCGCTCCGTGAAATTAGAACTGGAGCCGCATTTTAGAATGTCACAAAACGGAAATGCGTCAATTTCCCAATATCCGGTTGACTTAAATCTTATTTTATCGCTGAATAAACAGAGTTGCAACTATTTACTGAATTTAATCGCTTAATAAACTATGTAAGACTCATTGTCTTTGTTGTTTTTTTCTACTGAAATGTTACTCGTCCTCTCGGATGACTGATTCATGGGTTTCACATGTCCGGATTCGAATTTCACTCGTCAATACGAGCGGACGAGTGGAATTTTCTTGCCCTGT
>JAWPHD010022266.1:0-25646 GCA_037043455.1 Cyrtodaria siliqua
TGTTATGATATATTGATGAAATTAAGTACTAAGCAATGTTCATGGCATTGCACATATGTATTCAGTAAGCCTGATAAGTTGAGACACATGCCAAACTGGAAGTATAAGCCTTCCTCAAAGTAACTGCAACATAAATAGTATTAACATGTTCTGATATATACATATATTGCACAGACGACACATAGTCCAACGGATTCTAGATAAAGGTAATGTGCGGTTTAACGTGTTTTTTTTTTAACAAAAGTCTTTTTTAGGTGTATGCGTCATAGCAATACTTATTATGATTACTCATTTGGATTATGTATTACACATAAATACATGAATTAAACATTGCATATTGCAACGCAAAATCTTAAAAGTTGTCTATTTTAATACTTTTTAATTACAATTTATGCATATTTTAAGGATTTTTACACCTGAATTACCCCGCCAATATACAACACAATGAAGAATTCTGCATATGAAATGTAAAAATAGTAGTATATGCATTTGCACGAACCATTTTTGTGTTACTGAAAAAAGAAACAACGAAGATGAATTGATATGAATTGGGGTTTTACGACGCACCAACACACACATGTTATATGGCGCCAACAGGAATGAACATTCGACCCGGCTCACTCTTCATTAACATCTAGATAACAATTTGCAGAATGTGCCTAGAACCTTTTTACCTGCAGAACTGCAGAGTTGCTGCAAATTCTCTAGTAAACACTCCGTTTTTCGCTGGAGTCACGATCACTGCCACCACTGAAGTAGCACCTGAAACAATACAGGTTTCATGATGAAAATAATGAACAAAAATGACAAAATTAACATGAATTCGGGGAAATTTTACCCCTATGGCTGGATATGCAGTGGTCATATTCTTGCCCGGGAACCACACGGCGTCGACGAAGAAATATCTTTAGGGTGATACCCAGATCACTGTACTAACTACTTACCATGACAACTATTTGTTAGTATTGGTGCAGTTGTTACAATATCACCTGCTTAGGATATGTATCTAAACATAGGTTGTGATGTTCTCCGTACTTGATTTAGAGTATGGAATTAACCTAGGATAGTAAGCATCAACCCTACTTTTGCGCATGCAAGTGCAAGTGGAATGATTATTACCTAAAAAAGAAGGTGTATTGCCAATGAAGAGAGAGAGGAGGGGGGGGGGGGGGGGGGGGGGGGGGGGGGGGGGGGGGGGGGGGGGGGGTGGCTATGCCTGGATATGCATGGGGGGTGGGGGGGGGGAGGATATGGTGTATTGCCAATGAAGAGAGCGAGAGAGGGAGTGGGAGGGGTGGGGGCGGGGGTGGAGGGGTGTTAAAGTATGCGCTCAAGCAGGATGACTGCATTAAAATACATACAACTAAAATGTTAATCCGTCATAAAGGTTATATCCATGAAGTTGGGTTCACAACGGTCTCTCTTATCTAAACATCAAGTTAGCATCAAGTTAGCATCAAATTCATGTATATCGAGTTGCAATATGTCTGCAAGCCTTATATATGCCCAGCTCATTGCTGTTTTGATAAACTTGGCAATTAATGCCTTGGGATAAAACAGGACAATTAAGAATACTCAGTACATATTATCTGGTTTAAATACTATAACTTAATGTGACAATATAACATACATATAAGATATAAAAAAAATTAAACGCTTCCAGATAAGAATCGGTACCCAGTGCATCGAGATAGATTACATTTTGTGATCACGGTAAGTTAACTGATGTTTACTCTTAAAGCTATATCCGACATACAGGTGCTACTGCAGTTAAAGTAGCTATCCCTCCAACAACAACCACATTTTACAACATATGTACATCGTTTCTAAACCTACTGACCACGAGGTATATACATAATTTACATCGTTTGAGAATCAAAACTCTATAGATACAATATAAAAAGCTTTAACCAGCCAGACAAAAAAAAATAAAATGGATAATTCATTTTATACTTATTCACTTAGGATATTACAAAAACCCATGAATAAACATATACTTTTAAGCGACACATATGCATTATTATATGAGATGAACACCTGGATAGAGTTTTGATAAACTGTTTTTGTAGTGTAATAATGTTGTCGTAATTTGGCGGGTTATTTTAAAATTTGTATAACAAACACCTAAAAATCAACAGTTAAACTGTAAAATGCCTTTTCCTTTTCTTTCTGTTCTTTTTGCAATTTGTCGAAAATGCGGTGGTCTACTTCGTGATTTTAGTTCGTGGATTTATTCAATATGCGATTTGTAAACATGGTTAAGTCTTCATAATGGAATACCTTATCAAAAGTCACATTCTCTATATATTTCAGTTCGCTTAAAACTTTTGAAGTGATTTTATGAAAAGTGTACAACTTCAAGCCATAAACAAGAGACCCACTCGCCTTGTCTCAAAGTGTTCTCATGTTTTAAGAAACAACAACAATTTCTTTATATAAATCTGTAAAACTGTGACCCCCTGTAGTGGCTATATTTGACCCCCTTGTCGTCATTTGAACAAACTAGGTAGAGGATCATAAGCTTATGGTACATGCGAACTATTATTTAGCTTTTGAAGTATCAGAGAAGCTGTTTGAATATGTTTTCCTATATAATTCAATGTTATAGTGTGACACCCGGTACAGGGCCAAATTTGATTCAAGGGACACCGTTTAAATTATTCGGTACAGGACAATAATCTTAAGCTACATGTAGCTTATTACGCCTCTAGCTCTTGTAGTTTCAGAGAAGATGATTATAGACGTTCCTACATAACAGAAATAAACTCTATGTTAGTATGTGACCCCCGGGACCGGGCGAAATGTGACCATAAGATCACCATTTGAACAAAATAAATTGGTAGAGATCGATACTCTTATGCTACATGCATCGTATTAGACCTCTAGCTCTTGTAGTATCAGAAAAAGAATATTTTTATGGACTTTCCTATATAACTCTTTGTAAAACTTTAACCCCAGAACAGGGCCTGGTTGGACACAGAGTCACGATTTGAACAAAAATGGTAGAGAACCATAAGCTTGTACAATATGCAAAACAGTAGACCTCTGGCTCTTGTTTTTTTTTTAAGAAGAGATTTTAAAGATGTTTCTATATGACTCTATTTAATATATGACCCCTGGGGCGGAGCCAGATATGACCCCAGGGTCAACATTTTAACAAGCTTGCTAGTGGACTATAAGCTTATGCTTCATGCATAATATGGGACCTCTAGCTCTTACAGCTTTAGGGGAAATCATTTATTTTTTAAAGATTTCCTATATAACTGTATGAAAAAATGTTACCCCCGGGGCTGGGCCATATTTGACCCTGGGGTCACCATTTTATAAATACTTGGTAGAGGACCCTAAATGTATAATACATGCAAAATATTAGACCTGTAGCCCTTCTAGTTTCAGCGAAAACGATTTTTTAAAGAAACAAGAGTTTTGCTTAAAAGGGGGAGATAACTCTAATACCTGGAATCAGCTACCCTGTTCACACTGCTATCATGGATTTTTTGTTTCTCTACAAGGTACTCAATAACATGGTACTAGTAAGAATTTGTCCCTTGAGATGGTAACAAAAAAGTGTATGGCTCACGGTCTATGTCCGTAAGTAAGCAGATATTGAGCATAACCAAATAACTGTCTGACTTTTATTTATTGAAATGTATACATGAAAACATGAGGATAGACCCTAAGAAGTATGCAGGAATACATTCGTGAGTTTGATTTTTTTTTTAATTATTAAATGTAAATAAAGTGGGACCCACAATATTGACCTTTTATGCGTTCACGTGACTTCCATAGCGCACTAGGTTTTCACCATATTATGTATTGCGTAATATGTAAAGCCCGCTTAGCTCAGTCGGGAGCGATGTCCGACAACTTCACGCTCTCACGCACACTTATTTTTACTGCGAGTTTGAGCTGCGAGTTCAAACCCACGAAGTGGATTTGCTTTTTTACGTACCGCGATTGAATTCCGTTAAACAATCTTGCTTTTAATTAGTAAATATTGAATAATGTTTAGTGTATAATGTTTGCGAACATAATTATTGGGTGTTTTGTAAGCTAAAACTTACGGACAGTGTCCCTTTAACAATGATAACGATTCGTTAAATCAAGGGCTATACTCCGATGTGTATTATTCAATATTGTTTGTTTTCGACTTTTTTCGAGCTTTTATTAAAATTAAGACTCTAGCCAAGTTTGGAAACGATCAAAAACTAAATGAAGGTGCTAGAATGTTAAAAAGGGCAAAATATAGCAATTTTCATTAAACCTAAAGCCATAACTCTAATGTTTATTATCCAATATTAATGGTTTTCAAACTCGTTTTCGAGTTTTTATCAATATTAAGACTTTTGCCAAGGAGAGTAAACACCCTAAGAAATTAAAGAAAAATAAACTGAAGATAGCAACAACAAGAAATAATGTTAAAGAATTTCGTGGGTAGGTAGGGATACAGCAAACAACAAATATGTATGGTCGGCCTAAAGCAGTCAAAAGGTATGAATGTGAAACACCGCTATACGCAAGGGTATATCGCGACCTTAGTTTAAACATTGCATGTAAAGAATTATTTACATAACTATATACATGAGGCGTTTTATCGGCACTTCTACTGGATCAAGTTACATAAAACTTAAAACATGTTGGTTTTACACTGAGTTTGGAATTAGCATAGGAAAAAGGGGAAGAGGCCCAGGCCCTTCAATAGGGTGTGTGTAATAGACAGAATTGAAGATTTGGGTGTGCAAATATGCAAAAGAGGTACATTTTAGATCAACTGTCTTCTATAAATGTATCAAACATAACAAAGTTGAGAAAGTTAGAGCGTGATATTAACGTTAAGCAAAAAAAATAATCTCAGCCAAAGAGGGGAAAAAAAGTACAGCCTGTTTTGCAAGGGTAAGGGGCAGATTATAGGCCCCTGAGGCCCCTGTTTATGAAGGGGAAAAGCCCTGGTATTATAATTATGTTGTTATATGTGTCATATGACTTGCCTTATGGCACTGACACAGTGACAGGTAATACTATTTTATAGCAGATATGTTACAATACATCAACATCACAATATTCATGGCATGCAAGTTATTACAACATTAGTTACAGTTCTATCCATTGTGGCTGAAAACGTGTACGTGATTATCGGTTTGAAATTGTAACAATACATTTAATTATGAACTTGATAAGGAAAAACGAAGTAAAAAATATCCAAAATTTAAATTCTGCCGTACCATTCTACCCCCATGCAATCTCCACCAAAATATATACCCACCATAGCGACAGTTGATATAGACAAAATGCAACGCTATATCGATACAAAGTTAAGGATTTTGGAATCGTTAGTGTTTTTAATATAGTTTTGAACTTGAGTAAATAGATTCAGATTTTCCTCGTCCGTTAGTTGGTCGATCCCGTATAAAAGTTTGTGAGTACTTAATGGATGAAATATACGAGTGTCTGAAAATAATTGCCGTCTTTCATTTCTGAAAATTACACATCTAAACAAATAATGCTCAACATCTTCAACAACATCACCACATATACAATTGGGATTATCCCTCAAATGATTGAGAGCAGCGTTAAAATTGCTGCAATTGTTTCGCAAAATCGCCTATATGTAGTATTGGAGTACTATCGATGGTTTAATGTATTTTTAAGTTTAGTTTTAAAACTCGAAAGGAATGGTGCTTCGCGAATATTAACATCAAGTTCGTTCCAAAGTTTTAGAGATGACGGTAAGACTGATCTCAGAAAACAATTCTGTTCTTCTAGGTAAATTAACGAACTGTTTCTCAAGTTATAAGGATTGGATTCAGGGAATATTTCATTAAGTAACTCGGCAAATTTCCATTTTTAAACTTATAGGTAACTGACATGTCATTGCATTATCTTGAGTATTTGTTGAAGTATCAATCAAACGCACAGAACTCTTATCAGACATTAACTAATGCATGACCTATTACGAACATGTTAAGATCTACGTCGGGATGCACTCGACCTGTAAATCTTATCAGACTTAATGAATGACCTATTACGAACATGTAAAGTTCTACGTCAGGATGCCCTCGACCCGTCCTAGACCTATAGACGAGAATAATAAAACAAATTCTTTGTTCTTCGTAAAGTACAAAAGATCTGCCAGGGCACATCTTACGATAAGTCTTAAATTGTAATTCAATGTAGACAGTTATAAGTGCACGTAGTGCAGAAACATCACCTGTATAAGAAAATAAAATGTAATCCAGTTGATGATGATGATGATTTCTAAGGTTTGTAGTCCATCTACCATATGAGCCCCCGGGAAGAATCCCCCGTTGACTCGGCATTATGTCTGGACTATTGTGTGAGTGATTGTGTGTAGTGCTATGTATCTATCTACAGTCTACTTGAAGCAGATATAGTGCTGCCACACTGGAATACCACGCCGTAGTACATGATACCCCACCCAGACACATTATTCTGACACCGGGTTGACCAGACGTAGTACTACCCATTATTTGCTTGTCATGCATGAGTTACAAGTAACTACTCCATTTTTAAAGTATTTGGTATGACTCGGTCAAGGGACTCGAACCCACGACCTCCCGAATGCAAGGCAGACACTCTGACCACTACACCACCAGTTTATTTAAAACATGTAATTTATAGTGAAGCATTTGATTTTAAGAAATAGATTTACGATCAAAATGGTCGAATACGATCAAAATAAGTTGTTTCATAAAACGGGGCCCTGCATACTATGCACTAAATACTAAGAAATCTGTCTTGAACTTAAAATGACAAAAGGCAGTCTTGATAAAAAAAAACTCGCCGTGATTGGTTAGTTTTTCTCAGGGCTTTATATAAAGCCCTGGTTTTTCTACAGAACTTGCATTTGTTCAATCATTAATTGTAATTATAGTAATATTAGTTCAGCAAATTGTTTCTGTATATTATTAACTGTTGATTATATTGCACCAATAATAATTATATTTAAACCTACGGTAGAATAGATAATAATAATACTAATAATAATAATGGCTTTATCTCAAGAGGATTACATATTTGGCTACCGTAGCCAGTCTAACATATGGTCCTCGAACAAAACAGAATATATAGAGTTTAATAACCAGTGATTTTGAGATACGGGAAATATCTCCCGAGGTAGAGAAATGGCCCCGATATAAGAACGAGTATGGTAGAATAATAATAATAATAATAATAATAATACTAATAGTAATAATAATGGCTTTATTTCAAGAGGATTACATATTTGGCTACCGTAGCCAGTCTAACATATGGTCCTCGAACAAAACAGAATATATAGAGTTTAATAACCAGTGATTTTGAGATACGGGAAATATCTCCCGAGGTAGAGAAATGGCCCAAATATAAGAACGAGTATGGTAGAATAATAATAAT
Source organism: Cyrtodaria siliqua (assembly GCA_037043455.1). NCBI lineage: Eukaryota > Metazoa > Mollusca > Bivalvia > Adapedonta > Hiatellidae > Cyrtodaria > Cyrtodaria siliqua. Next base: position 7,393 of record JAWPHD010022266.1, read on the forward strand.
AATAATAATAATGGCTTTATTTCAAGAGGATTACATATTTGGCTACCGTAGCCAGTCTAACATATGGTTCTCTAACAAAACAGAATATATAGAGTTTAATAACCAGTGATTTTGAGATGCGGGAAATATCTCCCGAGGTAGAGAAATGGCCCCGATATAAGAACGAGTATGGTAGACTAATAATAATAATAATAATAATAACAATAATAATAATAATAATAATAATATTAATAATAATGTCTTTATTTCAAGAGGATTACATATTTGGCTACTATAGCCAGTCTAACATACGGTCCTCAAACAAAACAGAATATATTTACAGTATATATACAAACGTTATTAAAACAATGGTACAAACAATAATAAAATATGTCTAGAAACCTCATGAATTTTCCAAAATTTTAGTATTTGAGATAAACTGAATAAAGTTTGTTTAACCGATTAGTATGCTTAATATGATTAATACGAGTTTGGTAAAAGCATTAAAAGAAACAACTGCTTTAAACATGATACGTATTAAAAATAATCAGTATATTGAGTTTAAGAATATCACAGACATATTAATAAACAGATAGGAAACTTCCTATCTTAACCAATGAAGTAACCAAAATATCACGTGGTACCTTAACTTTTCCTTCTATCTCCTCTCTCAATTATTCACTGATTTTGATGAGAATACATTCAAACGATTCATAGTGAATAGCAAAATGGTATTATAATAATTTATGTTTATTTTGAAAGTAAGAAATTGTATAAAAAGATGTTTAAAGTTAAAAATGTCATAATTTTTCGACTTTCTCTTAAAAATCAAGGTTTTGACATAGTCAAAGTTTCCGTCAAACTCCTTTTTTGCTCTAAATGTAAGAGAAAGAAAAATATTATCATTCGAAAGAAAATTAAATTTGTGATGGTGTTTGGCATGAATGAAACTTGTATCTATAAAACTCTTCATAATATGTGTGTTTAAAGTTGGGAAATAATTTGTGAAATTTTCGCACTGTGCCACGTGAAATTTAGATAATTTTCGTAGTGTCCAATCTATTTGTTATTAGGTCTGTGAGAATATACACTATTAAGAATACTGTTAATGACTTTAAGATAATGATGTCATAAGATACAAATTTATAAAAGGAAAATAGGTGATATGCGTGAAATTACTGCACATATATACTTCAGCTATTGCACTGTAAATGATACTTGTCGACGCAAAACCCTCACCAAAACCTGATCGTTTTGGTATATTCAGTTTAAGTGACCCAGTTTATCACTCTCAATATTTTACTGTGTAAACCACACACCCTCTACTGCTACTATGGTTGTGACCATCACACACTATAGACTGTGTGTATATCACCTCGCACCCTCTGACCGAATGTGAGAGCGAGTGTAATACTGCTACTGTTGTTGTGGCCATCACCTCTATAGACTGTGTATATATCACCTCGCACCCTCTGACCGAATGTGAGAGCGAGTGTAATACTGCTACTGTTGTTGTGGCCATCACCTCTATAGACTGTGTATATATCACCTCACACCCTCTGACCGAATGTGAGAGCTAGTGGAATACTGCTACTATTGTTGTGGCCATCACCTCTATAGACTGTGTATATATCACCTCACACCCAGTGACAGAATGTGAGAGCGAGTGGAATACTGCTACTGTTGTTGTGGCCATCACCTCTATAGACTGTGTATATATCACCTCACACCCTCTGACCGAATGTGAGAGCTAGAGGAATACTGCTACTGTTGTTGTGGCCATCACCTCTATAGACTGTGTATATATCACCTCACACCCTCTGACCGAATGTGAGAGCTAGAGGAATACTGCTACTGTTGTTGTGGCCATCACCTCTATAGACTGTGTATATATCACCTCACACCCTCTGACCGAATGTGAGAGCTAGTGGAATACTGCTACTGTTGTTGTGGCCATCACCTCTATAGACTGTGTATATATCACCTCACACCCTCTGACCGAATGTGAGAGCTAGTGGAATACTGCTACTATTGTTGTGGCCATCACCTCTATAGACTGTGTGTATATCACCTCACACCCAGTGACAGAATGTGAGAGCGAGTGGAATACTGCTACTGTTGTTGTGGCCATCACCTCTATAGACTGTGTATATATCACCTCACACCCAGTGACAGAATGTGAGAGCGAGTGGAATACTGCTACTATTGTTGTGGCCATCACCTCTATAGACTGTGTATATATCACCTCACACCCAGTGACAGAATGTGAGAGCGAGTGGAATACTGCTACTGTTGTTGTGGCCATCACCTCTATAGACTGTGTATATATCACCTCACACCCAGTGACAGAATGTGAGAGCGAGTGGAATACTGCTAATTTTGTTGTGGCCATCACCTCTATAGACTGTGTATATATCACCTCACACCCAGTGACAGAATGTGAAAGCGAGTGGAATACTGCTACTATTGTTGTGGCCATCACCTCTATAGACTGTGTATATATCACCTCACACCCAGTGACAGAATGTGAGAGCGAGTGGAATACTGCTACTGTTGTTGTGGCCATCACCTCTATAGACTGTGTATATATCACCTCACACCCTCTGACCGAATGTGAGAGCTAGAGGAATACTGCTACTGTTGTTGTGGCCATCACCTCTATAGACTGTGTATATATCACCTCACACCCTCTGACCGAATGTGAGAGCTAGAGGAATACTGCTACTGTTGTTGTGGCCATCACCTCTATAGACTGTGTATATATCACCTCACACCCTCTGACCGAATGTGAGAGATAGTGGAATACTGCTACTGTTGTTGTGGCCATCACCTCTATAGACTGTGTATATATCACCTCACACCCTCTGACCGAATGTGAGAGCTAGTGGAATACTGCTACTGTTGTTGTGGCCATCACCTCTATATACTGTGTATATATCACCTCACACCCTCTGACCGAATGTGAGAGCTAGAGGAATACTGCTACTGTTGTTGTGGCCATCACACTATATAGACTGTGTATATATCACCTCACACCCTCTGGCCGAATGTGAGAGCTAGTGGAATACTGCTACTGTTGTTGTGGCCATCACCTCTATAGACTGTGTATATATCACCTCACACCCTCTGACCGAATGTGAGAGCTAGAGGAATACTGCTACTGTTGTTGTGGCCATCACACGATATAGACTGTGTATATATCACCTCACACCCTCTGACCGAATGTGAGAGCTAGTGGAATACTGCTACTGTTGTTGTGGCCATCACCTCTATAGACTGTGTATATATCACCTCACACCCTCTGACCGAATGTGAGAGCTAGTGTAATACTGCTACTGTTGTTGTGGCCATCACCTCTATAGACTGTGTATATATCACCTCGCACCCTCTGACCGAATGTGAGAGCGAGTGTAATACTGCTACTGTTGTTGTGGCCATCACCTTTATAGACTGTGTATATATCACCTCGCACCCTCTGACCGAATGTGAGAGCTAGAAGAATACTGCTACTGTTGTTGTGGCAATCACCTCTATAGACTGTGTATATATCACCTCACACCCTCTGACCGAATGTGAGAGCTAGTGGAATACTGCTACTATTGTTGTGGCCATCACCTCTATAGACTGTGTATATATCACCTCACACCCTCTGACCGAATGTGAGAGCTAGTGGAATACTGCTACTATTGTTGTGGCCATCACCTCTATAGACTGTGTATATATCACCTCGCACCCTCTGACCGAATGTGAGAGCTAGTGGAATACTGCTACTATTGTTGTGGCAATCACCTCTATAGACTGTGTATATATCACCTCACACCCTCTGACCGAATGTGAGAGCTAGAGGAATACTGCTACTGTTGTTGTGGCCATCACACTATATAGACTGTGTATATATCACCTCACACCCTCTGGCCGAATGTGAGAGCTAGTGGAATACTGCTACTGTTGTTGTGGCCATCACCTCTATAGACTGTGTATATATCACCTCACACCCTCTGACCGAATGTGAGAGCTAGAGGAATACTGCTACTGTTGTTGTGGCCATCACACGATATAGACTGTGTATATATCACCTCACACCCTCTGACCGAATGTGAGAGCTAGAGGAATACTGCTACTGTTGTTGTGGCCATCACCTCTATAGACTGTGTATATATCACCTCACACCCTCTGACCGAATGTGAGAGCTAGAGGAATACTGCTACTGTTGTTGTGGCCATCACCTCTATAGACTGTGTATATATCACCTCACACCCTCTGACCGAATGTGAGAGCTAGTGGAATACTGCTACTGTTGTTGTGGCCATCACCTCTATAGACTGTGTATATATCACCTCACACCCTCTGACCGAATGTGAGAGCTAGTGGAATACTGCTACTGTTGTTGTGGCCATCACCTCTATATACTGTGTATATATCACCTCACACCCTCTGACCGAATGTGAGAGCTAGAGGAATACTGCTACTGTTGTTGTGGCCATCACACTATATAGACTGTGTATATATCACCTCACACCCTCTGGCCGAATGTGAGAGCTAGTGGAATACTGCTACTGTTGTTGTGGCCATCACCTCTATAGACTGTGTATATATCACCTCACACCCTCTGACCGAATGTGAGAGCTAGATGAATACTGCTACTGTTGTTGTGGCCATCACACGATATAGACTGTGTATATATCACCTCACACCCTCTGACCGAATGTGAGAGCTAGTGGAATACTGCTACTGTTGTTGTGGCCATCACCTCTATAGACTGTGTATATATCACCTCACACCCTCTGACCGAATGTGAGAGCTAGTGTAATACTGCTACTGTTGTTGTGGCCATCACCTCTATAGACTGTGTATATATCACCTCGCACCCTCTGACCGAATGTGAGAGCGAGTGTAATACTGCTACTGTTGTTGTGGCCATCACCTCTATAGACTGTGTATATATCGCCTCGCACCCTCTGACCGAATGTGAGAGCTAGAGGAATACTGCTACTGTTGTTGTGGCAATCACCTCTATAGACTGTGTATATATCACCTCACACCCTCTGACCGAATGTGAGAGCTAGTGGAATACTGCTACTATTGTTGTGGCCATCACCTCTATAGACTGTGTATATATCACCTCACACCCTCTGACCGAATGTGAAAGCTAGTGGAATACTGCTACTATTGTTGTGGCCATCACCTCTATAGACTGTGTATATATCACCTCGCACCCTCTGACCGAATGTGAGAGCTAGTGGAATACTGCTACTATTGTTGTGGCCATCACCTCTATAGACTGTGTATATATCACCTCACACCCTCTGACCGAATGTGAGAGCTAGAGGAATACTGCTACTGTTGTTGTGGCCATCACCTCTATAGACTGTGTATATATCACCTCACACCCTCTGACCGAATGTGAGAGCTAGTGGAATACTGCTACTATTGTTGTGGCCATCACCTCTATAGACTGTGTATATATCACCTCACACCCAGTGACAGAATGTGAGAGCGAGTGGAATACTGCTACTGTTGTTGTGGTCATCACCTCAATAGACTGTGTATATATCACCTCACACCCTCTGACCGAATGTGAGAGCTAGAGGAATACTGCTACTGTTGTTGTGGCCATCACACTATATAGACTGTGTATATATCACCTCACACCCTCTGACCGAATGTGAGAGCTAGTGGAATACTGCTACTGTTGTTGTGGCCATCACCTCTATAGACTGTGTATATATCACCTCACACCCTCTGACCGAATGTGAGAGCTAGAGGAATACTGCTACTGTTGTTGTGGCCATCACCTCTATATACTGTGTATATATCACCTCACACCCTCTGACCGAATGTGAGAGCTAGAGGAATACTGCTACTGTTGCTGTGGCCATCACCTCTATAGACTGTGTATATATCACCTCACACCCTCTGACCGAATGTGAGAGCTAGTGGAATACTGCTACTTTTGTTGTGGCCATCACCTCTATAGACTGTGTATATATCACCTCACACCCAGTGACAGAATGTGAGAGCGAGTGCAATACTGCTACTGTTGTTGTGGCCATCACCTCTCTAGACTGTATATATATCACCTCACACCCTCTGACCGAATGTGAGAGCTAGAGGAATACTGCTACTGTTGTTGTGGCCATCACACTATATAGACTGTGTATATATCACCTCACACCCTCTGACCGAATGTGAGAGCTAGAGGAATACTGCTACTGTTGTTGTGGCCATCACACTATATAGACTGTGTATATATCACCTCACACCCTCTGACCGAATGTGAGAGCTAGTGGAATACTGCTACTGTTGTTGTGGCCATCACACTATATAGACTGTGTATATATCACCTCACACCCTCTGACCGAATGTGAGAGCTAGAGGAATACTGCTACTGTTGTTGTGGCCATCACCTCTATAGACTGTGTATATATCACCTCACACCCTCTGACCGAATGTGAGAGCTAGTGGAATACTGCTACTATTGTTGTGGCCATCACCTCTATAGACTGTGTATATATCACCTCACACCCAGTGACAGAATGTGAGAGCGAGTGGAATACTGCTACTGTTGTTGTGGCCATCACCTCTATAGACTGTGTATATATCACCTCACACCCTCTGACCGAATGTGAGAGCTAGAGGAATACTGCTACTGTTGTTGTGGCCATCACACTATATAGACTGTGTATATATCACCTCACACCCTCTGACCGAATGTGAGAGCTAGTGGAATACTGCTACTGTTGTTGTGGCCATCACCTCTATAGACTGTGTATATATCACCTCACACCCTCTGACCGAATGTGAGAGCGAGTGTAATACTGCTACTGTTGTTGTGGCCATCACCTCTATAGACTGTGTATATATCACCTCACACCCTCTGACCGAATGTGAGAGCGAGTGTAATACTGCTACTGTTGTTGTGGCAATCACCTCTATAGACTGTGTATATATCACCTCACACCCTCTTCCCGAATGTGAGAGCTAGTGGAATACTGCTACTGTTGTTGTGGCCATCACACTATATAGACTGTGTATATATCACCTCACACCCTCTGACCGAATGTGAGAGCTAGTGGAATACTGCTACTGTTGTTGTGGCCATCACCTCTATAGACTGTGTATATATCACCTCACACCCTCTGACCGAATGTGAGAGCTAGTGGAATAATGCTACTGTTGTTATGGCCATCACACTATATAGACTGTGTATATATCACCTCACACCCTCTGACCGAATGTGAGAGCTAGTGGAATACTGCTACTGTTGTTGTGGCCATCACCTCTATAGACTGTGTATATATCACCTCACACCCTCTGACCGAATGTGAGAGCTAGTGGAATACTGCTACTGTTGTTATGGCCATCACACTATATAGACTGTGTATATATCACCTCCCACCCTCTGTCCGAATGTGAGAGCTAGTGGAATACTGCTACTGTTGTTGTGGCCATCACCTCTATAGACTGTGTATATATCACCTCACACCCTCTGACCGAATGTGAGAGCTAGTGGAATACTGCTATTATTGTTGTGGCCATCACCTCTATAGACTGTGTATATATCACCTCACACCCTCTGACCGAATGTGAGAGCTAGTGGAATACTGCTACTGTTGTTGTGGCCATCATCTCTATAGACTGTGTATATATCACCTCACACCCTCTGACCGAATGTGAGAGCTAGTGGAATACTGCTACTATTGTTGTGGCCATCACACTCTGTAGACTTTGTATATATCCTCGTCACACACCCGCAACAAATGAAAACTCAAAGTATTGTTTTACTGAATTATATGCAAGCCGGTTTAAAGTAAAATGATACTGGATAAATAAATGGAGGCGCTAATTTAAATGCTTGGTAAAAAACTTCAAGCTTGCCGTGTGTCCCTTTAAAATACAGTTCCACTGATATAAACGTGGTAAAATAAAGCAGATTTTTGTAGTTATTGTTCTAGTATGGTTATCGCTAATAAAACAAAATAATTCAGAGCTTATCCTATAATGAATAATGTGTTTATAAAATAAAATAAATATATAACCGTACTACACATAAAACTTTTATATTCAATCAATCAATACATATGCATTGTTAGTGCTAATTGTTATGTGTTAAGTGTTAAGTAATAAGTGTTAGGTGTTGTCATAAATATTAAGTGTTAAGTCAAAATGTCGTTCCTACGCTTTCGTAGATAAGTAATTGTCAAAGTCCAACAGTTAGTTAATTGACTGATGTTCTAAGGATTAGAGTTCCTCTACCATATGAGCCCCCGGGAACGGTTAGTTAAGACATGTATCGTTCTTTATAACTATCTTGTTGCCAGTCTATCAGATTTACTTCGGTAATGTCCGGAGACTTAACGGAAATGTACGAACATTTTGTTTATTCCTCGGGATTTATTTGTAATTATCACATGTTTTGTATAATGTTGTGTAATGTATTCAGGCATTGTACCATGTTTATGTTAAGCGCTAATTACTGGTTACAATTTTGACTTTTGACTTTGACTTTATACAATTCAATTCAATATTTTAATTTGGCATAACATTTACATTATACAGGTATTCATGAAATTTTTTAAAGGGACAAACGGCAATCTTGAATTTTTGAAAGGTTAGTTTTTCTACGTAACTTGCAGTTGTTCAATCATTAATATTAATTATAAGAATATTATGAAGCAAATTGTGCTTGCTATTTTTAACTTTTGATTATATTGCACCAAGTATATATTTAAACATAAGGTAGAATAATACCAAAAAAAGGGAAAACTCAAAACTGTATTACTAATATGCTGGGATAATAATTGAATATAAAGCCCTGTTATATGCAAGAAGGTTTGAAATGAAAATAATGCTGAACAAATAATTCGGGATATTACATTTCAATGCTTGATAAAAACTACAAGGTTGCCGTGTGTCCCTTTATTAAAGGTCAACGCCTACCAACTGTTTACAACACAATTTCGTTAAACCCGTGACATGTATGCATGCACGGTCTCTCTCTCTCTCTCTCTCTCTCTCTCTCTCTCTTATAAATCTGACACTGACAGATTTAATACGCTTTTTTTTATGTGAGTGGAGCTTATAATCGGACGATACTTAATGTCCCTTGTAGTGAAACATATTTCATAGATGCCGCTTCCGAGCACATGACATAAAGATAGGTAACATATGTTTTAAGCTTTGGGCGACTGAAAGGAGAGCACGAGTACTTAAACAAGTTAAAATACTTTAGTTCATGTTCACTGATTCATGTTAATGGATATAGGTTTTCGCGGACGACTACGTGTCCCTTTGAAGGCGCTCGATTAAAAGTGGTTTATATTTATTATGGTCAGAATATATTCCAACATATGTCATAAAGTTGTTGGTGACTGAAAGAAGTGCACGAGTACTAAAAACAGATAGAAGTTCATAAGATGCACGGGTCCGGGCATATGTACTCGGAAGCACACACCACCTTTTGTGCTTTAATTTTGTCGCTCACGTCATTTATCAAGAATCCAGCGTAAAATTTAGTACAAGGTTTTCTTCATGCCACGTTTAGGTACAGAGTAGCGTGAACGCGCCTTCAGATAGCTTTGAACGGAATTTCGCAGCGTAGGGTGTCTGTCCATCTTAGCGTGCATAAATCCGCTATAACAAGACTATTTCAATTGTATTGACCAACAACCGTCGTAAAACAAGGACGTCCAGGTGTTACTTCACGCCAAGATAACGCGTATTTTCGGCCCAAGCGCCTAAGTCAGTGCTTCGGCACCCCAACAAAAACAGATGTGAAACCTTCGTGAACGCTAAATGTAAAAACTGTAGTCGCTTAACATAAAAAGGGTGTCTAAATGTAAATATAAACGTCTTTAAAGGTAAAACCGTGAGCGTCGCTTAATGTAATAAATCAAAGTACTGAAAGTACTGAGAATGCAAGGTTTGATAGGAAACTTAAAGACTGTATGAATATTTGCACGATTGCTGGACATTTAAAATTTCCATAAATTTGACATAGTTTTAGCCAAATTGGCGATCTTGGGTCTACAAAAGTCTTAGAGGGTCGATCCTTTCCAAATATATAATATTGTGAACAATTGTCATTAAACTGTTTCAAATCTAGACTAGACCATTATTTTATGAAATTGCTGATGGATAGACAGATTTGTGTTGTATGGCCAAGCTGTCACTCAAGATAACCTCCATGTCTAAAAGTGGCGTGTATTAAGTAGTCTTCCGGGAACAAGATGCACAAAAGGGCCTGTCTGTATCACTCTACTGGCTTGAATAGTCTATGGCCTGCTGGAAAACTTTTTTTTTAAATCAAAGGCTATATATCTGATGTGTCTAGTCTGATGCAACTGGTTTTGAACTTGTCCACGTTCAGTGGCGTAACCTAGGAAACGCATTCTGCTGCAGGAACAAATAACTTATCAAGAGGCACTACGCGTTGATTCAACTTACCAAAATATTGATCGTAACTCAAATTCTTAAATATTTAGCTACTTATTTAACAGACATGCTATTAACCGTCCTAGTGAATTTCAAAATATGGCTTTAAAATCATTAACTGAACCCACAATTGTTCGTGATCTTGAAAAAATTAAGATTGAAAATAAATACGCCTTATATTTGCATTCCAATTACCGATAGAATTTTTCAAACCTTCAATGTATGCGACAGAAAGCTGTATGCCCCTATCTCGTATGACAGCGATTACTTGTAACCATTAACAACTATTCAAATGCAATATTACATTTTTATTTTTATTCAAAACAACTTATTTACAGTGTAACGTCACCTCCATTGACACCCCATATTTACAACTGCAAAATATTTACCGACAATCCTTTCACTATGTAGACAATGCCATATGCCATTCGTAACCAGTCATGCATCTTGTTTATCTGGTTTTAAATTCAATAATTATGAGACACATTTTACTAAATGTTGATTTAGAATGATTATCCATTGAATAATATTCTGAAATGTTAAGAAACCTGTCAGGGACGCGTTTTATTAAACGTCTTACGATACTTCTGTTCGTAAATCAAATTTAAAATCGTCTACTTGCGTCCACATAAGCATTGAATGCAGACAATTATGTGTGCACGTAGTGTATCACAGGTATAAGATAGATAGATAGATAGATACTTTTATTGACTTAAACTATTACAGTTTTTCATCATTACAAATATATGATAATTATAATATACACACACGTGACAGATATTAATATTGCAAATACAACAAAATAATCACTAAGTTTTTTTTGTTTCATACATATTTAAACAATCAAAAACATACATATATTATGGTATGTCAATGATAAACGAGGATGTTCTAAAATAAGATATCTAGTGGTTTTTTTTATGTGTTTTTTAGTCTGTTAAAATGGATGTAGATAGCCTTAATACAAGTGCATCGGAAATGAATTTACTTAATCTAAGAATAATCTTTTTGTTTAATGACTGCAACAATTCTACAAATTTAAACATGCTTGGTCTAGTCGTGTAATATTTAGGAATATATTTGTTTCTAATGTTAGAGTAAGTAGTACAGATCAAAATAAAATGGTACTCGTCTTCAATAGCGTTAGTGTTACAAATTTCGCACACTCTTTCGTTTCTCTCTGTTCTACCTCTTGAGTATCTCCCTGTTTCTATTCTTAAACAATGAGCGGATAATCTTATTCTTGTTATACAACTTCTTAATTGTTTGGAGCATAATGTTTCTAGATATGTTTCAAAATCAAAATTCTCTTTCACCACCTTATATAGCGTTAAAACTCTACTGCCTTCTATATCAGATCTCCATTGTTGCATGAAATTATCTATTAATCTTTGTTTAAATATTAAAGGAAACAGTTTAAAACTAACACTCGTGGGATTATCCCAGACATTATTAAAACCGTTACTGTTTAGGATAAACCTTATATTAGTTAGCCAATTCTTCGCGCCCTTATTACAGTTAGATAACAAATCCTTATATATTGCTTTTAGTATAATGTTCTCTGTAGACAATAGTTTATACCAATATTTGATCATTTTTACATATCTATTAACGTATAAGGGGTAACGAGAGAGCTCTCCGTAAATACCAGCGCAGTGAACTAAAATTGCGTTTATTTGTAAAGTGTAATTCGTAGTAAAGCATTTAAGAAATATAAAAACGATTACAGTTGTCGTAAGTTGTTTCAAAAAATGGGGCCCTGGGTCTAGACAACTTTAAAATATCCACAAAAGAAAACAAGTGTTACTGAAACGAGATTATATATATCTGTTATCTCTAACTTGCCGCATTTTCTTTAATGTGGGGTATACTTTTCCACAAGAGCAAAGTTTAAAGCGAGGATGGAAGGGGTTGGTGGGTGGGAGGGGAGGGGTGCATAACAGTATTTATACACATTTGGCAACAGGATGTACTAAAACCATTCACACATTTAAATATTGGTAAACACAAAATTGCCGTTTATTTGCATTATAATTGTTTTAGCATCCAATACGTTCGTCAACCAAAGATTAGCATGCATGTACGACTTGAAGCCTCGATTTATGAGAAAAATGTAGGTTATCCGCCAGATGGCGATGAGGAGGCGCCAAAAGCAATGACTATGAATGCAAGTTGCTAAATCAACTTGAATTAAAAAAATGAGCTAAATGTAAAAACATTTTTTGTTGCTAAGTTTAAACATGTAAAATTGTGACATTTTGAATATAAACATAATAAACCAAAACTTTACAACCATATTTTGATAGTATAGTATCACATGTCATTTTGAGTGTTTACAACATTGTACATTTTTCGAAATCTCAATTAACTCTTTTTACGTTTAGCGACAAAAGGTTTTACATTTAGCGACGTTTTTACATTCAGCGTTGCTACATATGGTTAAAAGGCCATTTGAGCTATGGTAACCTCAGCTACTAATGCTACTGCTAATGCTACTACTAGTACTTCTACTACTATTACTACCTACTTATACTACTGTCACTGCTGCTACTACTACTAATATTTATATTTCTATACTTGTTATACACTCTAACCAACTCACGCCCTATATGTCACATTGCTGTTTCTCAAGTAAGTCATGTGACTAGTGAATGCCAACGGCTATCGAACTTATACCAGTCAACGAATAAATAAATGAATGAATGCATTGCGTCATATTCCAACACAATAATTACGTACTTATTGTTTGTAATTATATTCTCAATCTCATGCATTATATATTTATGGTGGAATAAAATATTATTATCACTGGAAATAAATAAAGCCTAGGGTCTCGATTATAACAGTAAATAACACAAAACCCATTTAATCACACAATACTTGTCCTATGGAGACGCAACAACATCATTAACGAAACCACGAATCTGTTCTGACCGAATAGAGTCTATCCTGTGTGAATCATCGTGTACATACAACAGATTCGTTTCATCGTATACCGTGTTAAACATGTTAAAATATCTACATATGTACATCTTCCAATACATACATTACTGTTCTACACTCATTTTTACATATGTCGCTTTTTCTTTTAACACTTAGCAACAAAAAAACAACGTTTTTTTACATTTATCTCCTTTTTTATTACATTTAGCGACGCTCACGTTTTTACATTTAAAGACGTTTGCATTTACACTTAGCCACCCCTTTTACGTTTAGCGACAAACGTGTTAACATTTAGCGACGTTTTTACATTAAGCGACGTTTTTACATTTAGCGTTGCTACAAACCACCGTGAACATAAGGGGTCCTCCTAACAACCGAATATGTGCCAGGACCATTTCTTACCGAATACGTTGTTAGTATTTGCTGACAGCGTTACATGACGTAACAACGCTTGGTTTGGCTTATGAGCGTTTGGCCAGTACTAAGCAATGTTGATTAATTATGCTCAAAGATCTATAACATGGCCACGGGCGAGGGTCGAACCCAGGACCTCTCGATCTGGAGTCTGACGCTCTACCACTGTACCACGCACTCCAGTCTTGTTTTATGTATTAATAATGTTATGATAGTGCTCATCCAACAATGCGTTTTTTTAATATGGTTCTGTGTTCTGTCATGTGTACTCCTACGACAGGATTGAATATACACTCATGGCTAATAGACACTTGCTCTTGAACTTGTATGTAAATTGTACGGATGCGGCCATACCGACTTCGCGACTTTGCGAATAGTCGAAGACGAAAAGTCGCCAACACGAAAAGTCGAAGGCGAAAAGTCGCCAACCCGAAAAGTCGACTTCACGCCTTCGACTTTTCGGGTTGGTGACTTTTCGCCTTCGACTTTTTGGGTTGGCGACTTTCGTGTTGGCGACTTTTCGACTTCAATATATATATCCCGTTTGTTGACTCACTTGCAATAGTCATTTATGGAAGACGGATGCGGCCATTTCGCCTTTCGCCTTCGAGTTTTCGCTTTGTTAATAACCCTTTCCACAAGGTGAAAAGTCGCCTACCCGTAAAGTCGAAGGCGAAAAGTCGCAAACCCACCGTTTTGGACGAAATTTCGTGGCGAAAAGTCGAAATTTTACAATATCGGATTGGCGACTTTGCGAGTCGAAATTTCGATCAAAACGGCGGGTTTGCGACTTTTCGCCTTCGACTTTTTGGGTTGGCGACTTTTCGTTTTCGACTTTTTATGTTGGCGACTTTTCGCCTTCGACTTTCGTCTTGTATTAACAGGGCAAAACGTCGCGAAGTCGTGAAGTCGAAGTGGCCGCATCCGTCTTCCATAAAAACAGTCAAATTTTAATTCATATGTACGAGCGTCTCCGTTGTTGCGTTGCGTTGTAAATCTTCGCCTCTCACCGCTGCGGGTTCGAATCCCACTGGGAGCTCGACCTGTAAGTGAGGAAGTGTCGATTCTTACGGATGGCGGAGAGTGTATAGTACTGGTTCTACCCAGGAAAAGTGGGTGGTCTGCCTCCACATCAAAAAAATCGACCGTCATAATTATAGAACCTTGCATGTGTTGAAAATGACGTAAAACACCATACAAACAAAACAAAAAAAACACATCATATGTACACCATTTTTAAACCTACTGACGACGAGGTATATATATTATATACATGAATATTACTTACATAGTTTTAGCATCCAAACTCTATAGACACAATATAAACGGCATTAACCAGCCAGGTCAAATCGCAAAACTGGAGCGTCTAATTAAGAGTTACCAACTCATAATTCATTAATGCATATTCAATCACAGGTATTTTAAAAACAGTTAAATAAACCTATACCTCCATTCGGCACATATACATTATTATTTGACCTGAACACCTGGCTAGTTTCGGAAAACGGTTTTGTAGTTGCCTTTATTTGGAGTTAGTTTTTTTACAAAACGGTATGACATGTTCGTACAACATTCATTGTCTGCACGTAAACGTTGGATCATTAAACTATTGCTTCGATACGAGCATTGTATATTATAATACAGGAAGGAATGATGACTTCAGCAGTTTGTTCATATTTTACAAACGTTTTTTGTTTGTTTATTTATAATTAGGAAGCTGTGGTTATGTGATAGAATCCAACAAAGTATATTACATTAAACCTGTCATGGACTTCTTGTTTTTGATATACATTTGGAATTTGACTAAAATGATGACAGGAAAGGTCGTCTTTGGGCCAATTATAAAAACGCATACTTTATAATCATTAACAGTTGCAATAAATTACTCATAAAATGTGCCAGTAGCTTTTAAGTGTCAGGGGAAATGTGAATGTGAACGGCAGATTATAATTGTATCGACCTATACACGGAAGTTATCATCATATTAAAGTTAGTATAATGTTTGTCTTTAGGATACAACCAATATGAGGTCACACTCAACCATATACAATACACATCCTTCCAAAAAATACGGCGTTCGGTTAGGGCCATCGTATCATCTAGTTCTTGAGCTGGCTGTAGACCCCCTCCCCCACCCACCTACCCCCTCCCCCCAACCCCTACCAGCCGGAATTTTGTAAGGTATGCTTTTCTGAAAGAACATACATTAAGCTTCAAAATGAGACATGTGTGCCATCTGAGCGTTGGGGCTTTAGTGAGTTTTGGGGAAAACGTTGCGTTTTTAAACGAAAATCGCCGAAATCTGAAATTATTTTTTAGAAAAAGAATTGAATATATTAGAACCAATTTCAATTGATGGAATCTTTCTCGGAACGCATCTCTACATGTCCCACCATATAATTTATGGATCCGATACTCAAATATTGAGATTTTGGGTAAATTTTTTAAAAAAAATGAATAAAAACGCTGATTTATCTAAAAATTAGAAATATATCTAATACAATAGAAAAAAAGAAATATTGTAAACTTTAAATAGAAAAAAGTTCCAAACCGCATGATGTGTGAAAATGCCTTAATTTTGGGGCGAAATATGTGTATTTTTGTCAAAAATAGCCGGAATCTGGAGTTATTTTTTAAAATTAGTTTGAACATAAACTTATCAAATTGAAGCAATAGGATGTTGCACAGCATACATAATCAAGTTTTTCCTGGCATCATATATAACATATATGCTCAAGTATTTATATTTTAGGGCAAAATGTTGAAAAAATGACTAAAATCGCTGATTTCCAGTACTGCATTGAGGTATTGGGAAAAAATTAAAAGTGCATAGAAAGAAAGAACGGAAAAAAGTATATTATATCATTTCTGCAGTCCAATGTGAAATAATGTACCA
The DNA here is from genome assembly GCA_037043455.1 of Cyrtodaria siliqua. Classification (NCBI taxonomy): domain Eukaryota; kingdom Metazoa; phylum Mollusca; class Bivalvia; order Adapedonta; family Hiatellidae; genus Cyrtodaria; species Cyrtodaria siliqua. The sequence goes on from JAWPHD010022266.1 coordinate 24,059, forward strand.
GAAAACCCATAAGAAGGTGGTAAATGCTGCTTTATTTTGTTGGAGGAAAAGGTGTTTTTAATAAAACATAAACGAAATCTGGATTTTTTTCTTCAAAAAGTAATTTAAACCTACATGTTACAACGACATATCGCCAGATTAGAGAAAAAGTGCCGTCTTTCTTCTATGGAACATTCCTACTCTCACCTGGCGATATTGCCATTGACCCATCATATGATTCCAATAAGTGCATGGCACGCTGACATTTTATTTGCTTTTATAAGCAAACAAGCCTGCTCTAGCTGATACCTTATGGGAATTTGTTAAAAAATGACATGAAAGAATCTCCCGAACAAATACAACACATCATGTACTAGTTCTTGAGCTGGCTGTAGACCCTCCTCCCCCATTTCGTAGGTAATGATTTTCAGAAATAACATACAATAAGTTTCAAAATGAGACAGGTGTGCCATCAATTCTGAGCGTTGAGCTTTAGTGAGTGACGTGCATGTAAACTATGCTGCCTCACATTACAATTAAAATGTCAATGTACATTAAAAACGTTGAATTTAAATTAAATCAAAACCATGTAAAAAACATAATACATGTACTTTTATTAATATAAGTTGAGAGGCGCTTCAAACTTAATGAAACTATTCTGTAATATTCATTACCAAAAAAACTTATGTTTAGTGCAAATAGGTTGCTGTAAAAACTGGTGTTCGTCTGTAAGTAAGGGTTTCTATACATCAAAATGTTAATTAGACTGTGTATAATATGCATATGTATACTAGCCGAAATTTAGGCGTAACACAATAAAAAGAAATCAAACATGGCATCCAAGATGGTCCCGTTGTGTCACAAGATCTGTAGGTCGGCCCAGCAGCCGTCGACCGAGGGTCGCTCAACGCTATTTCTCTATAACTATGACGTATATATATCTAGGTGCCATGTTCGATGCCCAAACTCAGGTAACCATCCCCCTGATACATTCTAGCGACCGAGTGCGTATGGGTGACCTTTGCCGAGGCTGGCCACTGTTCCCGTTTTTTCACAAAACCTGTGGGTCGGCCCAGCGGCCGTCGGCAATGGGTCGCTACAGGCTATTTCTCTCTATATAACTATACTGTATATAGCTCTAGGTGCCATGTTCGAGACCCGAACTCGGGAAGCCTTCCCCCTGATACGACCTAGGGTAGGGACTGAGTGCCACGCGTAGCGAGGACCGTTGCCAACGGCTGACCACCGTTCCGGTTGTGTCACAAAACATGTGGGTCGGCCGAGCGGCTATCGGCCGAAGGTCGTTCAACGATATTTCCCTCTATATAACTGTAATAAAGCTCTAGGTGCCATGTTCGAGACTCGAACTCGGATAGCCTTCACCCTGATAAGGCCTTGGGACCGAGTAACACGCATAGCGGGGACCTTTGCCGACGTCTGGCCGCCGGTCCCGTTGTGTCACAAACTATGTGGATCGGTCCAGCGGCCAGCGGCTGAGGGTCGCTAAACGCTAGTTCCCTCTATACATATATAACTATACTGTATAAAGTTCTAGGTAGCTCGGGTAGCCCGAACTCGGGTAGCCCCCCCCCCCCCCCCGATACAGCCT